>PVJH01020016.1:0-41574 GCA_004026705.1 Nesogale talazaci | reverse complement strand
GCGCCGTGGACGGTGCCGGTGAGCCTGTGCGTGAGTGGCCAGAGGCTGCGGCTGTGGCTTTCTTAAGACCCTCCGGAAGCCTCCAGCCCCCGCAGTGAAGAGGGCACATGTACTTTGGTGGGAACCGTGGAGTTTTACTTGCATTTCCGCCCCCATGCTTCTGGAAAGTGGGGAGTCTACTGGGACTGTCGGGTCTGCCATGGGTGCCGCTGTCTGGAAGCCCAGGCAGAAGAGCCATTCCCCTCGAGGGGCCGGCAGGGTGGCTTCCAGGATGCAGAGACTGCGAGTCTGTGTCGTGTTCAGCGCATGGAAGACGTGGCCCTGGAGAACGGTGGCCCTGGAGAGGCCACTCCTTCCTGTGGGCGTGCTGGATGACGGGATCAGGAGCGACCTCCCTCCTTGGCTGCACGCTGTCTGTGGAGTCTAGCAGCCTCTGGGGACCGGCAGGCCTGGCGTAGCGGAGGGGCTCCTTGTCCCTGAGCAGCCGCTTTGTGAGGCCTTCAGCCTGGGCAGCGGGGCCGTGCTCACAGGGCTCACTGCCGCCCTTGCACCCCGGCTGGTGCCACAGAAGCACGCTGTCTGCGTGGCATCAGAAACGGCGCTTGACTCTGGCCCCCTGCTCCTTGTCAGGCTTCCAGGACCCACCCCCAACACCCCTCCCTGCTAACCAGTCACACCCCACAAAGCCTTCCGCCGGCTTCCACTCGTTCCTTGCGCTCTCTGTTTTTCCGGTTTTACTTGAGTTTTCCTGGATGGTGGCCGCTCATGGACAGTCACTGTCGCATTCAACCAGGGTGCCACCTGCAGCGTTGGCCCTGCTCAATCTGACTGGCAGCCACACAGGGAAGGAAGCTGCTGGGGGTTGGGGGGGGTGGGGGGTGGAAACGGACCCAAGGCCCAAGGCCGTGCTCACCTCGTGCTCAGAAGTCTACTTTTCTCGTAACCAGCAGTTGTGCTAGAACGCTGTGCCCCACGTGATGGTGGCAGTTAAACCGGGGTGGAGGTGGGGGCATGTGTTCTTTTCTGAACGTCCAGTCTGCTTTATATTCCTGCACGGGGCTGCTCTCCTGGCAATATCAGGAAGAGAACAGCCGAGGCGCTGAGCGGGGTGCAGAGGCGCCGTGACTCTTCCCGGCGGGGGGGGGGGGGGGGTTCTTGCCTCACAGACCCCGTCAGAGCCCCATCCACTCTTGTCTGGTTGTGTCACGGCCACCAGCGTGCATGCAGATTTTCATACTCCCTCAGGTCCCGTCCATTCCCCCTCACGGCTCCTCCTTGCCGGGCATTGCTGCTTCCAGGTTCTTGGTAGTGAAAGCTCACAGAACTTAAAGAGACATCTGGATTGTAGAATCTGAAGAAACAGACATCACGGCGGTACTTCTGGTACCACAGGAGGCCTGAGCTCTGCTTGAAGGGCACGTCTGGGAAGGGGGTGTTGAGTGAGTGTTGCTTAGGGATCGATGTGAGGTGCGGGCATCCTTTTCCAGGGCTGGTGGAGAGTGGGCAGGTGGCTGCCCCTCCTCAGTGGCGAGGGAGGGGCCCCAGGCTATGAGGACCGTGCTTCATGTGTTCTTGACTCGCTCTTCACCTTCCGCTGCCAGCGCCCCGGTTGCCGGGAGCAGAGGGAGCCGGCGGCCTCCGAGCAGGGGCTCAGACCAGCTCTCAGCGACCTCTCGGCACGCACCAGGTTCACTGCCCAGCTCACGGTGAAGGTGAGGGCAGGGGAGGCCAGTCCCGTCTCCGCGGGCTGGCATTTCTGTTCCCGGTGCCAAGTGGGATCAGCGGGGCGTGTTGTAGGCAGGTTCTGAGCTCAGCCATCCTGCATTCTGTGGCCATGCTTCCAGGGGTGTTTGCCTCCGTGGGCTGGCCTCTGACCGCGCCCCCCCCCCCCCTCCAGGGATGGGAATGACCCCGTTGCGTCTCGTGCAGGAGCAGTGTGTGGTCTGTGGCCACTGAGGGTTGGGAGACAGGATTGGGATCGGACGCTCTGCTTGGTTTGAACTAACTCGGGCCGCAGGGGATACTGCTCACCTGGAGGTTGGAGGTTCGAACCCACCGCGTGGTGCCACAGAAGAGAGGCCTGGCTCTCTGCCTCTGGCCACCGTGGGGGAGCTGACAGCCACAGAAACGCCCTCCTGTGGTGATTGGCCATGAATCAGACAGTCTGGGCCTTCGAAGATGAGACTTCGGAGCGTGCGATCACACTGTTAGGGGAAGCCAGCCGGAGCAGATCTGACGGGCCGCCTCTGACCGTCTGAGCGCCCGTGTGGCCAGCACCTCCTGCTTGCTGGTGGCCGAGCCCAACCCCCGTGGTGCAGTCAGACTGGTGCTGAGGGCACCTCTGCTCCCCTGTGTTCCAGGCAGCCCCGGGGACCTGGCTTTTGCTGTCCTGCCGTCGCCTGGGTGGGAGCTTGCAGAGCACGCGTGGGCTCACGTCGTGTCGAGTGCCACGCACACCCTGCTCTCACAGCACGCTGGCGCCACGCCTCCTTCCCTGCCCTTGCGGCCTTCTGAGCGTCCTTTCTGGGAAAATGGTACCTCAGGGTCTTGTCTGCCGATTGTTCCTGGCTGTGATGTGGCTAAAGAATGACTCTCACCCCGGGGTGGGCTCAGTTTCAGCTCTGGAAGGTGCTGGGAAGCCCTTGTCACAAGGGCCCTGCCAGCCTCTCTCAGACCCGGAGTCTGGGCTTTCAGTGTTTGCGCTCCATTCTGTCCCCCTGTGGGAGGAGCCCTGGCGGCCTGGTGGTTACACGTTGAGCCGCTAGCCACAAAGTCGGCAGTTTGAGACCAGCCATCTCAGCTGTCGAGGATGTCAGCCGTGGGGACCCTGTCCTGTCGGGTGGCTGTGAGTTGACGCTGGCTCGATGGCCGTGAGTTTGAGGGTTTGGCCGTGGCTTGGTGTCTGGGTCACGGCAGTCCGTGGTGGGGGCCGGTTCCCTGAGTCTCTGGTTTCCTTCACCCCTTGCTGTGCAGCTCCGCATCCCGGAGGGCTGCTCACAGGCAGAGCGCAGCACGCAGCTGTGTCTTTGGACTCCGGTGCCGGCCGCCCGAGGTCGACCTTCCATGTGTGTTTCTGGAGGGCCTTTACAGGTGCCTGGGTGAGCAGCCGCCAGCCTGGCGTTCCCCCTGCTTCTCAAAGCCTCCTGTGGGCCCGCAGGAGCTCAGCGGGCTCTGCCCCAGGCGGTGAACACAGAGACCCTGTGAGCTCACCAGTGCTCTTGCCGGGCCGACCAGGAAGCAGATTCCTCTGGGAGAGCCCTCCCCGCCCTCGCACGGTCTCGGAAGCTCTGCCACCGGGGTCTGGAGGTGCCTGGCGCACTCTCGCTTGGGCATTTTTATCTTGATAGCCTGTGTTTGCCCTGAGATTGTCCACGGCTTCAGGCGTTCTCGGTTTTGTTTTTTTATGACCCTGCAGCCACTTGAAAAGTGGCGCGTGGCTGTCACAGAGTGAGCCAGTGCTTCCTGCTCTCCCCCTCCCCCCCGGGGGCAGGGCCTGCTGGGTGGGTCATAAAAGTGCCCCATCTGCGACCTTGGACTCTGGCTACACCTGGAGCTTTCAGGTTCACGGACTTCCCCTTGCAGCCCTGCTTTCAGCCTGCACGGAGGGCGGGGACCCGCTGCCGATCAGGTGTCCCTTTTCCAAGACTCAGTTCTCTAGCGCTCTCCCCTGACCCGGGGTCGCGCGAGGTGCACGCCTGCAAGAGGTGGCGGTCGAGGGGCGTCAGTGGAACGGGCCTGCATGCTCTGTCACTCCCAGCCCAAGAGTCTCCGCCCAGCCGAGGCCACAGGGACCAGGGACCGTCACTCTCCCCGCAGCGAGTGCCTGGCAGTTCCTCATGGCTAGATGTCCCTAGTCCATCTCTCTCCCCCTCCCTGTCATTGCCTCGAAGCCTGCTCTTGGTGACCCTGCGGGACCTTTCCAAGGTGCGGCCTCGTACAGGAAAGTCAGGGAGAGAGCCAAGTCGGGGGGCCGGTGAAGTGAGGGAGCCCCCAGTAAGCGTGGCGACTGCCACTGCCTTCTGAGGCTGTCCAAAGCCGGCCGTGGTCTGCAGCACAGCGGCATGTTTGTTGAGAAGAACACAAGGATTGTTTCCACCAGAACCGGCATGAAGGCAGACCCCCGCCCCTGCTTACTGCCATGGTGTCGGCTGCGATGCCCGGGCACCTAGAGGGTTTCCTGGGCCCCTAGAGCCGGCTTTTCCTTCTCTGGGGAGAACGGGCCCGAGCCTCTGCGTGGCTGGTACGTTGCCCTGCAGCCTCCATGTCAGCGTGGTGAGGTTCCTCTCTCTGGCCTCAGAGCCCCCTTGTCTGGTCATGGGGCCTGGGGCCGGCCTCCACGCCCGGGCACTCACTCACACTCACACGGCATATTGGTTTCTCTCCAAGGAGCTGATGGCGGGGGAGCGGCAGCGGCAGCAGCAGCGGGCAGCGGGCCGGCCCCAGCGGCGCCTGCCGGGGGCTCTCGGCCGGCCTCCCGGAGCCTGGGCTCCTCGGGGGCCGAGAAGGAGGAGGGCAAAAAGGTGCGGCGCCAGTGGGAGTCCTGGAGCACCGAGGACAAGAACACCTTCTTCGAGGGGCTGTACGAGGTGAGAGTCCGGCCCAGGCCTGCTTCCGTCCATTGCTTGACCCTGACCACGGCCGGGGGGGTGCTGGGCGCCTCGCCTCCCCACCTCAGGCCCTTCCCCCAGGTCATCCCGGGTCTGGGCACAGAAACCTCGCTTTGACCCAGCTGACCCACGTGCGTTTTGTACGTGCCCTTGTCCCAGTCGCCCCAGGGGTGGACGACTCTTCGGGTTAGCTTCCGCTGGACACCTCTTCGGGTTAGCTTCCGCTTCTCCCCCGTGTTCCTCTCGTTCTCTTCCCTGTCTGGCACCCCAAGGTCCTCAGCACGCCCTCAGTCCCCCTTCCCAGCCTGAGAAGCAGTCGTCTGTCCCAGGAACTGGTTCCGCTGGGTCCCCTGGCTGCCGGCCTGCTCCCGACTCCTGCCACAGCAGCAGGCCAGCCTCCCCGGGGAAGAGCCCGATGAGGGCCCCCACGGGAGCAGCTCCCGGCACCACCATGGAGGGGCTGTGCGCAGCAGTCCCCGCCAACTCCCCTTCTGGGGCTCAGTCTTTGGAGAGGCTTCTACCGACTGTTGCCCCGTGGGGACAGAAGCAGAGCTGGCCACTCTGCAGCCCACCAGGTGCCCGCCCTGCGTCACGGCGGCAGGAGACAGGTTTGAGCCGGCCCAGAGCCCCGTCTGGGGGTGTGGCCTGTCCAGAGAACCCGTCTTCTGCTGCTCCTGCGGCGGCTCGTGCGCGGCTGTGGCGTCCTGTGAGGTCCCGTCCCTGAGTCCATCTGCGCCTGGGCCTGGAGGCTGAGCACGGGGCAGTGGGGGACGCGCCCCCCTGAGGCCGCCTGCGTCTGCTTGCAGCACGGGAAGGACTTTGAGGCAATCCAGAACAACATTGCCCTGAAGTACAAGAAGAAGGGCAAGCCCACGAGCATGGTGAAGAACAAGGAGCAGGTCCGCCACTTCTACTACCGCACCTGGCACAAGATCACCAAGTACATCGACTTTGACCACGGTGAGCGCCGCCAGCCCTTCCCGCGTGACCGCGCCACTTGCCGGGCTGCCCCTAGTGCCTCGTGGTCCCCTGCCGCCGTGTGGTGGTCCCTCGGCACGGGGCTGCTGTGTGTGGGGATGTCTGCAGCGTCTGCATCCTGCGCTGTGGCAGGACGGTCTGGTTGGGGGCGGGGGCAGTTGGAGGTAAATCCTGGTCAGGCCTAGACGCTTGTTTGCCCACCTTGGGTACTCTGAGGCCCCAGACCTGTGTCGTCCCCAGGGCTGTCCCTGCTGGCACTGCTCTGTCACCAGGGGCTGGGGGGCGTCTGCTCCTGCTCCTGCTCCCCCAGCTCTGCCTGCTCCGTGCCTTCCTTCAATCCCCTCCACCCCCTCTTTTCCTTGCACACAGACACGTTTTTTCGGGGACACACACATGTGCACACACACACTTCCTTGGGTGCACACATGCCTGCACACAGGAAGGGCCTTTAGATATGCAGATTTTGTGTCCCCTTTTCATACATACCTGTCCTCACTCACAGACTTGCAGGTGCTCACGTGTGCTCCCGCCTACACAGTGCGTGCACACACACGTGCTCATGCACTCACACGTGTGCACACTCACAGGCACACGTGCATACACGCACATGCACAGGGAGTGTCAGGGCCCTGGAGTGAGGCAAACGGAGGAAGACGGGTACGAGTGTGGGCTCAAAGCCAGCGTGTGGAGGCTTGTTCTCTGCATCCACGGCTCTTGGAGCTGCAGGCCTGTGGGGGCACCAGGGACCAGGTCCCGTCCTACTCTGCTGGCAGTAGACATGTCCAAGTGGCCCCGACAGCAGCTGCCCGTCTCCTTACAGCAGCCCATCTGGAAGTTTCCACAGCAAGGCCACACATGACTGGTTGGCACTGGGCGACGTGGCCACTCTTAGTCACAAGGAGGCTCACTCTCTGCATTGCCAGCCTTTCCAGGGGGCAGGGGAAGGTGTGGGCGTGTTCCAGCACGGTGGCTGGTGCGTCTGGGGTCAGAGAGGTACAGGATGGGTAAGTGGGGGGTGATGGCCGGAGTCCTAGTGAGGTGGTAACACCGGGGAGGCGTCCCTAGTTGAGAGAAAGGCGGATCCGTCCTGCGCTACCCCCCACCCCACCCCGATGGTGCCCGCCCTCCCCTGCAGACCTTCGCCCGCTCTGCCCGTCGGGCGGTTTCTGAGCTCCCCGTCCCGCCGCCCCTGGAGGGTTGCACAGGTGGCCCCGGCTTCCGTGACCAGCCTCGGGACCCGCTCTCTCTGCAGTGTTCTCCCGAGGCCTGAAGAAGTCGTCCCAGGAGCTCTACGGGCTCATCTGCTACGGCGAGCTGCGCAAGAAGATCGGGGGCTGTGAGTACACGCGCCCGTGCGCCCCGACTGACCGCCCCTCCTCATCCCTCCCTCCTGAGCCACCGAGACGCTGGTGAACAGCACACACCCACGGCCTCTCTGTGCTCTTGCTGTGCTCCACACGCACACAGCCAGACTGCACGTGTGCCCACACACACGCTTTGTTTCACCCACTCGTTTATCTGCGAGACAAACATGTCAGACCGAGGGCCCGCTCCCATGCCGCGGTGAACAGGGTGGTTCTGTCGGAGACCTGGGGGTGGGGATGGGCTTGAGGAGGTGCTGTCAGGTGAGATCCGAGTCACTCAGTCAGCACGGAGCAAACAGATCTTAGCCAAGGGCTCCCTATGATCAGGCCGGCCCTGAGATCAGAAGCCTCTATGCAGCCCCTTGGTCTCTCGGACTCTGCCGTGTTGGTGGCCCAGGCCTGTGCTTTCTAAAGCCTTCCCCTACCCCACCCCGGCTTGGGCACTTGATCTCCCGGGGGTGAAGGCATCACCATCTCTTGTTGAAGCCCTTGGATGACCCCAGAATTCTGTCTTCTAGTTAGTCTACACAGTAATTTTGGTGAAAAAGTCACCCGCCCTTTTAAGCAGTAGCTTGTCTGCTGGTCACGGAGTGGCCTATCCCAGGGGTTCAGTCCCAGCCAGGGGCCCCAAGGAGAAAGGCCTGTGATTGGCTCTCTGTAAGAACCTCCCCTGTCCCTGGGCCCCGCGAGGTCCTCTGGGGGTGTGGTCTCAGCAGAGCTGGGCAGATAGCCGGGAGGGGCACCTGCAGGGACTGAGTGGGAGAGAAGGCAGAGCATGGGTGGGGGGGTGGAGCGTGGGACAGGGCATCTGTCCAGTGTTGGAAGCCCCTGGTACTGTCCAGCAGAGATGCCTCTCCAGTGAGGTTGCTTCCTGCCTGGGGGTGGGGGCAGGGTATTCTTGTTGGACCCTGTGGGCCCCCCTCCCCCCCGGTGTTAACCTCTGTCTCTGTCTCCCTGGAAGGTATGGATGATAAGAATGCCACGAAGCTGAACGAGCTCATCCAGGCCGGGTGAGTCACAAAGACTGCCGAGGGGCACGCGTGCCTCTGTTCTCCTGCAGGACAGGCTGGCGGCTTGACCCACGGTGCCTCTGCCCTGGGGAGGGAAGGGTCTGCTGTCCTCTCTGGGGATCGTGCAAGCTCCATCCAGCCCTAGGATCCACTTTCCCCTTTTGTTCACCCCACCACGGCACCTCTCAAGGGTCGACACTGAGACGTTCCCGGCGCCTCTCAAGGGTCGACACTGAGACGTTCCCAGCGCCTCTCAAGGGTCGACACTGAGACGTTCCCAGCGCCTCTTGGTACCTGGTGCATTGGTCTCAACCCCAGACTTGAACTGCACTGATGGGTTTCCAGACCGAGACCGCCGCACACCAGACGAGGGCACAGTGGGAAAGCGCGAGTCCTTACAGCTGTCCCTCCTCCATCCAGAGGGGGGCTTGCAAAATCGGGGCATGCGAGCCTCAGAAGACAGACAGATATCAGTCAAGCAGTCCTTTTTGCTAGGAGGCCCTGCCCTGGCTCCTCGTTGGCTCAGTACCAAGGGGTTAAGTCTTTCCCGGAAAGCTCAGCTTCTCCTTTGATTTAAAAGTCTACCTCGGGGCAGAGCTGATTCAGTCATTCCCGGGTCTCTGGCTTCTAGTGACTGTGCTCAGGTTGCTTAGTCACTTTTCGGCCTTTTATTCCTGAAATTGCTGGAGATGGACCATTTTGGGATTTATTTCTCACATCCCAGCCCCTCCCGCTTCCTCAAGGTCCTCTCCAGCGCCTACTTCCTCCCTTTGTTCCCAGCTCCTCCCACTTCCTCGCCATCCTTCCCAGCTCCTCCCACTTCCATAAGATCCTTCCAGCTCTCTCCTCATTTCCTCACCTTTGTTCCCAGCTCCTCCCACTTCCTCATCGTCCCTCAGCCCCTCCCCCTTCACCTTTTCCCAGCTCCTCCTGCAAGGTGCTTCCTGGCTGCTCCTAGATCCTGAAGGTCCCACTTGCTCATGGTCTTCAGCCCTCCCCATCGACAAGCTCCTCCCACTTCCCCAGCTTACAGGAAGCTGAGTCCCACTCCCTGACACCTCTTGGTGCTGTGCTGCTCATCACACCCGGTGTAAAGTCACCAGCTGTCCCGCTTTCCCCGCGTCCCGTGGCATTTTAAAGTTCCCGATTTTTGAGAATGCACAAGCTAGGGAGCAGGGCTGATCCCCGGTGGCTGGGATGGAGGTTCAATTCCAGCAGCGGCTCCACAGGAGCAAAGGCTGGGCCTCCGACTCCCACCACCAGAGGGCAGTGATGCCCCAAAAACAAACAAAACAAAACAAAATAAGCTAGGGAGCAATGGGAGACCGGGAAGGGAATATACACCCAGCCCCCACCCCCCACCCCCGTCAACGGTGTCCTGCTTTACCAATGGTAAAGTCTGTCTCTCTGCCCAGGCCCTAAGGTCTCATGGGTGTGTGAGCCTTCAGGCCAGTCTTAGTAGACTTGGCCGTCAGCAGACGGAAGGACAGGTGGATGGATTCCGTTTGAAATGGTTCTCATTCTAATCTTTGATTCTAGACAGCATTTTATTTTAGAATAACCGGTTTTAAAAAAATTATTCTTTAATCATTTTATTGGGGGCTCATGCAGCTCTTATCACAACCCATCCATCCATCCATTGTGCCAAACACGTTTGTACATTTGTTGCCATCATTTTCAGGACATTTTCTTTCTCCTTGAACCCTTGGTATCATTTTCTCATTTGTTCCCCTACCTCTGCCACCCTCCCTCTGTCATGAGCCCTTGATAATTTATAAGTTTTTATTTTTTTTCATGTTTTACACTGATGTCTCCCTTTACCCACTTTCCTGTTGTCTGGCCCCAGGAATAAGTTTTTATTTCTACAGATGACAGGAGTTCCTTCTAGAGCATCTGCCAGGCCCTGTTCCAGCACCTGTAGGTCGGCCCTCTGGGCTGTGAGTGCTATGGCCCCCCCCCCCCCCACCTGTCCCCTCTCAGTGTCTGTTGTGGAGCTCCCAGGAGCGGGCTCCTAGGCCGGGACCAGGGCTGGAGCTCAGGGTGTGAGCCCCTCTGTGGCGGGACACATCCTCCCGACAGGGCCTGTGGTGACCTGTGGGGCTGGTGTGGGGAGGCTCTGGGATGGAGCCGGTGCTCTGTAGGCCAAGCCTGGGCGCCTGGGCACAGTCCCTCCGCTCTGCCAGCTGTCCGTTAGGAGCAGCTGCTGTCCCCTGGCCTGACATGTCCTTACTACCCTTCCCCTAGGGCCACCACAGTTCGGTACAGAGGCCGGAACCTGCGCATCAAGGCACCCATGTGTCGAGCCCTGAAGAAGCTCTGTGACCCGGATGGTAGGTCCCGGGGGCCGGTGGGGGCTGAGGTTGAGGGTGGGGTGCCTGCCGCCATCGCACACGCCCACCCGCCAGCCAGCACAGTGTGGACACGGTGGCCGGCTGTGTCGGGCTTCTCCTCCAGGACAAGGCTCCCCCTCTCCTCTCAGCCGCTCGGTCCTTGGCGCAGTGTGCCCATTCCTGAGGGGACCCCTCTCCCACACAGGCCTGAGTGACGAGGAGGACCAGAAGCCCGTGCGGCTGCCCCTGAAGGTGCCCGTGGAGCTGCAGCCTCGCAACAACCACGCCTGGGCTCGCGTGCAGAGCCTGGCCCAGAACCCGCGGCTCAGGTGACAGCCAGCCCTGGGCACTGGGCAGGGGCCAGGGTGGAGGACCGTGGAGGTCGCTGGGCAGAGTGCCTGAGGCCCAGGGGCTGCCGCCTCCCCGAGCAGGCAGGTGTGCTGCTTGGCACAGGCCAGGGCCACAATGGGTCTATGTCCTGTGTCCTGCCTGATCTCCCTCCTGGACTCCGGGAGGCGCTGGCGAGTGGGGGCGGGCTCGCCTCGCCGAGGGCCTGTTGCTTAGGGCTCCCGGCCTCCCTTGGTGGCCGGCACACGGGGCTGTGTGTAGACTCCACCTGAGCCGCCCCTCTGTGCAGGATGATCGTGGAGCTGCACCGTAAAGTCTCCAGCCTCATCGAGTTCCTAAAGCAGAAGTGGGCGCTTCACGAAGTGCGTGTCGTATCCTTTCCGGGGGCACAGATGGCAGTTCCCTGGAGGGGGCATTGGAAGGAGGCCCGACTTCCGCTGGGGACCGACCGGCAGCCTTCTCTGATTTGTGGTTGGAGGGCGGTGTCCGGGCACTTGCTTCCCCGGCCCCAGTGGCTGGCCAGGCACGAGGCCCCAGGGGTGCCCCGAGCCTCGGGGCTGGGTGGGTGGACTGAGCCAGCCGTGCCCTCCTTGACGGTATGCAGCGCAAGACGCTGGAGGAGCGGCAGCTGCAGGAGCCCTGTGGTGCCCTGGCTGAGCAGGGGCGCGCCGCCGAGAGCCTGACGCTGCACCTGTTCCCCGGGGAGAACTGCACGGTGACCCCGCTGCCTGGCGTGGCGCGCGTGGTGCACTCCAAGGCCTTCTGCACCGTCCACTGGCAGGAGAGCGGCCGCTGCAGGCAGAGCGCCCGTGACGCCCATGTGCTGCCGCCCGCCCAGATCCTGGGCATCCAGAGTGGCCAGGGTACCGCCCGCGGCCAGGTCAAGTGCCCTCGGGGCACAGGCGAGGGCAAGGGTGCGGGGCGGCCTCCCCCGACGGCGGCCGATGCCTCGCAGAGCTCTGGGGAGAGCTCTCCTGAGAGTGTCCCCGGCGAGGGCGCTGGCCCCAGCCTGAGCAGCCCCCCTGCCCCTGACCGACCTCCCGGCCCGGACAGCCTCTCCTGTGTGCCACTGCCGGGTCCTGGGCCCGCAGAGCCGTGTGCCGGACCCGCAGAGCCGTGCCCCAGGCCCGCGGAGCCATGTGTCTGCGGGCAGCCCCCGGACCTGAGCGAGGAACTCTCCCTGCTCGACCCCTTCCCCCGCTACATCAAGTCCTGCCAGCACCTCATCATCCCCGACAGGTGCCGCTGCGCCGACTCGGGCCTGGGGGCCCCCGAGCCCCCACCCCCTGAGGGTCGCACCTCTCCTGAGCCCCCCGCCCCCAGTGCCCCAGAGACCACGGACCTGGTTCGGGGCCCATCCCCACCTCCGCAGGAGCAGCCCCCGGGCCAGGGCTCCGGCTTGCAGCCTGAGGGCGGCGGCGGCAGTGCCACAGACCCGGGCGAGGCGCCCGCGGAGGAGCCGGCCGACAAGGGCAGCCCTGCAGACGCCGCGCCCCCCCAGGTGCAGCCCACCAGCCGGCTGGCCCAGCAAGTGCGCGACGAGGGCTGGAACCTGCAGACGTCCGAGAGCCTGACGCTGGCCGAGGTCTACCTCATGCTGGGCAAGCCCACCAAGCTGCAGCTGGAGTACGACTGGCTGGCCGCGCAGAGCCCCGCGCCACCTGCCGAGCCCGCCGCCCGCCACAAGCAGCGCCTCCTGAGCTGTCTCCTCAAGCTCATCGCCACCGAGGTCAGCACCAGGCTCCCGCCTCGCGCCCCCCTCTCCTCCTCCCCCTCCCCCGCGCCTCCCACAGGCTCTCGGTAGGCCATGTCCATCCCCAGGAGTCCGTGGGCCCTTCCCGAGGCCTGCCGCCGCCGGCTCCGTGGCCCCATAAGGGTGACCACAGGGTGGTTAGCAGGGGGGCTCAGGCAGTACAGCCAGGAATCAGGCTCTGGCCCCGCGTCGCTGTCCTGACAGGTTCGCGTCCTAACCTCGGGGGTACTGTCTGCTTTCTCCCGTGCTGCGTGGCTGAGATGTCGTCTGAAGGTGGAGAGAGCCGTGGCTAAGGTTCACACTCGGCCTGGGGTTAGCAGGGCCAGACTGGCAGTCAGGCTCTGGGCGTGGGGAAGGAAGGAGCAGTGCCTGGGATTCAGGCTCAGTCTGGAGCAGAGGAGATGGAGCTGGGCCTGGGGCTCCGTGCGAGGAGGGCTGCAGCTGTGAGCGGGCTTGGCAGCAGAGACATGGCTGGGACTCGAACCCTGTCCCCACTTTGAAGAAAGGACAGGTGCAGGGGTGACCGCTACCCGGCTGCCTCCCACACTGTGCTGCTTGGTGAGGTCAGAGAGACTGGGAACCCCTCAGGGATTCTGGTGTGCTGGGTCCCTCCATGGAGACCCCCCCAGCCAGAGCCTGGTGTCCAGTGAGCACCAAGGCAGAGAGGAGGGCCGTGGGTGTGGCTGAGCCGTGACCTCACCATCTCGGGGTGAGGACAGAGGGGTGGCAGGTGAGGCAGCCCTGAATGGGCCATGCGGGTGGGTGGTGGCTCTGTGACCGTCTGTGCTGGCTTATTTGAGCGGCAGGTGCCTTTTTTCTGTGCCCCCGCCGCCTGCCTGCCTGCCTGCTCACGTTCCTCCATCCCCCGGAGACTGGGAGACTGCCGGGGGTGGCTCCTTTAGGCTTGAACATGCTCCCTTAGGTTGCGGACGTGAATGCCGTCTCCACGGCCTCTGCGAAGCCAGTCCAGGAGGAGCAGCCGCTGCCCCCTGCCGGGAAGGTGGTGGCCGTCAGCTCAAGGAGCCCCCGCTGCCCCCGGGGCAAGGCCTTCTCTCCCCATGCCCCGCCCTGCTCCTCAGGTGAGCCACCCGGGTTGACACTTCCTAGGTCCCTAGCAACTGGCCTTGATGTGGATGCCTGAGGGAAGGGACCTCTGCGGTCATGAGCCTTGGCTCAAAGGAGGCGGTGGTGTCCACTTAGCACCCATGGGTCGCAGCCGACGGCCAGATGGTTCCTGACTTCCTTAGAGCCAGGTGACGGCCACGTGTATGTCGCCCAGGCCTCAGCCGGGGCTCCCAGTGCTTTTTGAAAAAGCAGCTCGTCCCCAGAGGGGATGGCGGGAGACCTCTATCCTGTACACGGTGTGCACAGGGACCCATGGTGCCCTGCACAGGTCCAGCCCCCTCCTGCAGAGAGCCAGACATGTGGAGGGGGTGGGTGCTTGGCTCAGCCAGGGGTGTGTGTGAGAGAGAGAGAGAGAGAGAGAGACACACACACACTAAGGGTGGTGGGTGCCTCCTGGCTTTGGAGCATCCCCCTGGCATAGGGGTTCTATGAGGACACCAGCACCCTGCCAGCCTCCAGCAGGCTGTGCCTGCCCGTGCAGCCCGGCTGGCTGAGGAGGGCTCTGGGAGGAGGGCCGTGGGCTGCAGGCCACTCTGCCTGACTCTCCTCTCCATCTGCTCCCCTTGTCGCCAAGTGTCCCTCGGGTCCCTCCGGGAGAAGTGTCCTTCGTTGACCCCTGTTCACGGGTGTGCAGTGTGGCCTCAGTGTCCTCGAGCAGAGACATGGCCTGGGCACTGTGGACTCCGTGGCCGCCGGGCCTTGGGCCAGGGCGTGGTATGGGGGACACAGCTCACCCCTTGTTCTTCGGTCTCCGTCCGCCCTGAGGAAGAAGAGGAAGAAGAAGGCTGGGCTCAGAGTCATGTTTCAGGAGTTTTTATTGGTGGACGGATGGCCGTGGATGTCTTTCTTCTGTTCCAGTCCGGAATTTCTTTTCCCCTCATTTCCTGGGCTCTTTTGTATTGAGTGCAGGGCTTCATCTTTTTCCACTGACAGCCTTTTTCTATCCAAGAATTTGATAGCATGAGCAAACGCTCCCAGAAGTGGGACCTCCCTTTGAGGGACTTGTGTATTCAGAAGCCTCCTACCCCTGCCAAATATTTTGTGACCTTCACAATCCCGTCCGGGGTCTGGGCGCACAGTCTGAGGAGTGTTTTGGTGGTGGCTCAGGATCTGGCGATGCGGTGCCACCGTAGCAAATGTCTTCACCAAGCGCATGCGCCCTCACGCTCCAGCAGGTCAGGTGCCCGAGTTCCCCCCGCTGGGTGAAAGCTCGCCCTCTGGGGGGCTCTGGAGGTGGACCTTGGTCTCCCTCCAGCATCTGTGAGCCCATCCCCTGCGGCTGTGAGGTTCTCAGCACAGGGACCCTCTCTTTGATGTCTATAAGATACAAAGTTGCAGGGGAAACTCCCCGACAGCCAATGGGAGCCGTGGCCTGAGTGCGTGTTGCTGATCTCACTGTGGGTGATGAGGTCATCGCTGAACTGCCAGGCCACTGAGAATCGTGGCCCAAGACATTTCTGAGGGTGTTTGGGTGGAGGGGAGGGGAACCGGGGTGGTGGTGCAGGTGGGGCTACTGCCCAGGCCATGTCATGAACCCACCAATTTTCAGTGTCCGGGCTAGTGCCCAGCAGTGCGGGTCTCGGGGCTCCCTCGGCAGTGAACAAGAGTGTTCACTGAGGGGCCCTCTAAAGCAGCAGTTAAGTACTGTCTGTTTTCCGAATAGTTAGAAACCGAAACTGGGAGCCCACAAACGAAGACCCAGGGTCCAGCCCAGCCTGTTTTGGGGGAATTACCTCTGTCCCCAACCCGTGGACTTGTTGCCCAGAGCTGCTTGTGTGTCTCAGCTGCAGAGCCCACCAGGCCTGGCGTGCCACCCCGGCTGGAAGATCCTGAGGGTCTTGCCATGATGGATGTCTGATGGGGCCCCACGAGGCCTTTGACCCGCTCTCCGGGGGTGGCACCGTGCCGGGTGGCCATCGTCGTCGTCATCATCATCATCGTGAACAGGACTGTGGGTGTGGTACAGCCACCCTCGGCTCTTGCCCAGGCGCGCAGACTGGCCGTGCCCCCGGCTCCCTCCCGGCTGTCCATCCACGGGCTCTGCACACCTCCCTTCTTGGCTGGTGCAGCTGAGCGCTTGTTTGCTTGTCAGAGGCGGCTGTCAGGGTTGGTTGGGGTTCAAGGTGTAAAGATGGCTTTTGGTACAAGATACCAAGTTCCAGAGGCTTATCCTGCTTCCGAGGCTCCAGAAGGTCTGGATGCCAGAGAAAACACCCTCTCATGGGACTGAGGTGCAGGAAGGAGCCCCTTTTATGATTGAATGGCCTTGAAAAATCCTAATGTCATGTCTTCCCCCCCCCCCCGCCCCCCGCCCGATTTCTTTCTGACTTGAGTCCCAGAGCAGCATTCACGCGGCCAGGCGCGGGGCTGACTCTCCTGCCTCTCGCCACCCCCCAGGCCTGAGGAACCTGCCAAGGCCCCTCTTGGTGGCCGGCCCGTCCAGCACGGTGAGCAGTGATGCCGACGGGGCCCTCTTCGCCGTGCCCACAACTCTGCCACCCAACAGCCGGCACGGGAAGCTCTTCTCACCCAGCAAAGACGCCGAGCTGACCTTCCGCCAGCACCTGAACGCGGTCAGCGTGAGTGCCAGCCCCCGCCCGCCCCCCCACCCGCCGGGCGGCCACACCCCCGGAGCCCTCAGGAGCCATGCTCTTGCCTTCGCAGATGCAGGCGGACTTCTTCCTGCCCAAGTCCCGCAAGCTGCAGAAGCGGCACCTCCGGAAACCGCTGGTGGTCCAGGTCGGGGCCCCCTGGGACGCCGGTTTCAAGTGGGGGCAGGGGCGGGAGAGAGACCACGGGGGATGGTGGAGGAGGGGCTTGCCGGGTGAGATCCTCTAAGGCCACTGTGGGGAGTTGGCAGCCCCCGGGCGCCTCGAGTCTAGACCAGCAGGAGTGCCCTCGAGCCCCTGCAGCTCTGCAAGCGGGTGTCGGTGGCAGCCGTCGGCAGGCAGCCAGGCCTTCAGGAGCTCACTGTCGTGGCCACCAGGGCAGTGGAGGCATGAACCCACCCGCCGCCCCAAGGGAGGCCCACGTGACTGCCTCCTCCTGGAAGGGTGACGGCGGGGGGGTGCACGTTCACTGTGAGTCGGCGTGGCAGTCTGATGGCAGAATGTTTCCTGTCCGCCTACAAGGGAAGCCCCCTTGGCAGGCACCCCCTGTCCCCGCCTGACGCCACAGATGCGGGCATTGCCTCTAAGGAGGCCCTGCTCTGTGAGCATCCTCCTCTCGGCCTCTCTGTAAACACAATCCCGTCAGCCCCGAGCCAGGCATGTTTGTCAGCCCCGCTGTCAGATGGTCGAGGGGTGCGTTCCCCCCCAGAAGTGCAGTCTTTGAAGTGGTGCGACCCTTCATGGGTGCTGGTCCTCACTACCAGGTGGTCCTGGCCTCCTCTCATCACGTGGGCAGCGATGTTGTGATCCAGCATCTCTCCACCACGTCCACATCTGCTGTGATCAGCAACAGCACCGGCCACGCCCCAGGAGACCACCGTGCCTGCCCGGGGCCACATGCCAGTGACAGACATTGCTCTTGCAAATGTCTTGGCCGGGCCTGTCTGCTGGTCTTCCAGTGGGAGACTAGGAGCCGGTCGGGAGGGTGGGAGACCTTGTCAGGACGGCCTCAGCCTTCTACCACCCCAGGGCAGTGGGTGCACCGGCGCTGCCGGCCCGGGAGCACTCTGGGAGAAGAGGAGCAGTGTGGACAGCAGGCCGCTCTCCCTGACTCACCTTACCCTCGATGCCCCTTGTTCCCAAATGTCCCTTGTGCGGTTGTCTGGACTGACGCGCCTTTCTCTCTCTCTCTCTCTCTCTCTCTCTCTCCACAGAGGACGCTGCTGCCTCGCCCGTCCGAGAGCCAGGCCCACAATGTCTGCTCCTTTTCCGTCCTGTCCAACTCCTCCGTCACTGGTACGCACTGGCCTCTGGGGACGACTGCCTTCTCTGTGCCGCTCCTGAGGATGTTCCCCCCTCCCCTCAGCTTGTCCAGCACCCCATGTGTGGACACCCATGGGTGGGCACCCTGTGTGCAGTGCCATCTGGCGGCCCCGTTGACACTTAGTTCAGCTTATCTAGGGGGTGACGGCGTCTGTTGTTGGGTCTCTGCCTGGCTGGGCCTCAGACATGTGGGTGAGCCCTGCTCCAGTCAGAGGGGCGGTGGGGGGAAGCTGCCTGCGTTGGTGAAGTCCTCCCACAGCACTCCGGAAGCCAGCTCTGCCCTGCTGACCGCAGCTCACGAGAAGGCAGCCGTGGCCGCCAATGCACTGGAGCGGCATCTGGTGCAGGGTTCCGCTCTTAGCCCGTGGCCCTTGGCTTCCGGCTGCTCCCCATAGGGATTCACGTGGACCGTCGACTCTTCCAGCCAGAGGGAGACATGGTGGCCTTGCCATGGTCTCTGACGACCTGAGTTAGCCAGTGTGGGGAGGCTTCGGCCCGGGGCTCCCATTTGGGAAGGATGCTGTGCTGCTCTGCCATTGGGGAGGTGCAGGGAGGGGGGTCCCAACACTCTCTCTCTGTGTTTCTGACCCCGCAGGGAGAGGCGCGTTCCGGCCCATCCAGTCCTCTCTGACCAAAGCAACTCTGTCCAGGCCGATTGTGCCCAAGGCTCTCCCGCCCCAGGCCACCAGTCACCTGGCCAGTAAGTGTTGGTAACCCTGGACGTGGTGGCTGCCACCTCCTGGGATCTGAATGACAGCTGTCAGTCAGGTTTGAAGTTGACGATTTTCCTTCAAACCGTCACCTCCCTCCTCCTCCCATCAGCACCTCTCATCGCACGCCCCTTGCGCAGAGAGGAAGCCTGAGCGGAGGCTTCATCGTGGCTCTCCAGGGATGTGTTGCGGGATGTAAAACTAGGACTGCGAAAGTCTTTTTGTCCCCAGGTGCCATTGACCTAGTGGCCAAGAGTGCTGGCATCATCCCTGGGAGCCCCCTCCCCGTCCTGGACACGGATGGACTGTCTGGCATCTCCCCGCTGGCCCCCGACACTGTGACTGCAGCCATGGCCAGCCCAGACTCTGCTGCTGGCGCCCCTCAGAATGGACGCCCCATCTCCACTGTGGGTGTACGTGTGTCCCGTTACCACCAGCCCCGGGGTGGCCACTGGCTCTCTAGGGACGGCAAGCCCAGGGCTGGAGCACAGCGAGGGCAGGTCTCGGGTGGGGAGGCCTGTCCTGTGACTGGCCAGTGGGATGCGGTGTTCAGTGAGGTGGGTGGGGCCTTGGCAGCTCTGTATTGTGTGCCCCTCTGGCAGCAGGCTGGTCTTGGGACCCTGCTGTTGGGAGGCTAGGGGTGACTCTGCGGGCTTCTTCGGAGCTTGTGGGGGCAGGCCGCTCACCGCTGTGTTCACCTCCTAGGGGGCGAGTAGTCCCTTCATCAGCGTCCCCTCCAGGCTGGAGCCTGAACCTGAGCCCGTGGCGGCCACCGCCTTCCAGGTAGCATGCCCAGGCCTGTGTCCAGCCCCTGAGCCGTTGCCCTCTCTGATGACCATCTTCGCCTCTCTCTACTCCTGCTCCCCCTCCAAGCCCTGCACCCCGCAGAGACTAGTGGGCTAGGCCCGGCGGGGGGGCGGGGCAAGGGCTCAACCGCCTACACTGCTGGCATCGGCTGCAGCCCCAGGCCTCCCTGTCGCCCCCTGCAGGGCAGACTTCCGGCGGGCTCCACGCTCAGACTCACCTTAAGGGTTGCCTGACTGAGGCGCTTTCTTCCCGCAGGGCTCCTCGGTCCTCTCCTTGCCTGAGCTGCCCAAAACGCCGCTCCACAACGGCCTCTCGGCACCGCCCCCCGCCGCAGAAGGTTCCAGCCCACGGCTCTCTCCCCCCAATGTGTCTGCACTGTTGGACCTCTCCCTGCCTGGGCCCCCAGAGGACATGCTCTCGCAGGGCGAGCCCGCCACACACATCAGCGACTCCATCATCGAGATCGCCATCAGCTCCGGCCAGTATGGTGAGGGCCTTGAGAAGCCAGTCGACACCCCCAGGCCATGGCCCTGAACTCCCTGGGTCACGGCAGACCCCGGCTGCTTGTCCCGCCGTGCGGAGGAGCCAGTGTGTCGCGGCCTCTTCCCTGCCCTGGTAGGGGAGTGTCCGTGAGCCTCCTCGGGTGATTTCTGACTGTCTGGTCTGCAGGTGAAGGTGTCTCCCTTTCTCCCGCAAAACTGAACGGAGGTGACAGCTCCAAGAGTCTCCCTTCTCCGTCCAGCAGTCCCCAGCCTAGCTGGATTGCCTCCCCGCCCCACGACCCCCAGTGGTGCCCCAGCGACTCCACCGACTCCTCCCTCAGCAGCCTCTTCGGTGAGCATCGGACTCCGGTGTCCCCGTTCTTCAGGGTTAATTGGTCAGCAGAGCTTGCCATTGTCTCGGACATGAGTGCCGGGGGGCCTTGTGTGGGCACATTCTGTGGGGGGTCCCGAGAATGGAAGAGGGACTCATCACCTCATCTGTGCTTGTGGAGTTGAGTATGCCCCATCGCCCACACGTCAGTTTGGGTACAGAGTGCATCCCAGCCCCCACCCCCTGCGCCCCTTCCCCCTCGTTACTCTGAGCAGAGGGGAGGAGCTGGCCTCCTGTGCCTTTCATAGCCCTCCTTGTCTGTCTGTTCTCGGGCGAGTTGCTGAGGGCATGTTCTGGTGTGGATCAGTCAGTGTTCAGGACGTATCCTTCCTCAGCATCACGGTCTGGGTGCTCGGGGGCAGGTTAACCACATCAGGAAGGTCTGTCCACCTGCCTTTTAAAGACCCAGGGGGGGGACCCTTATCCCCATTAGTCTCAGGGACACGCACCACCATCAGGAGACCCTCACACCTAATCACCCAAAGTAAATGGAGGATGTCCAGGTGGTGAGATGACTTGCAGTTAAAAAACCACACTCCCTGCACCCTCCTGTTGAACTGACGCACAGTGCCGCTGTCGGGCAGATAGTAACCGTTGGCACAGCAGCAGCTTGACACACTTTGCTTCTGAGGCTGGGCGGTTCAAACCACAGGCCTAGGTGTTAGCAGTCTCTCACTTTCACCTCTGTCTTACCGGGGTCTTCCTGCCACGGCCCTGAGGTGGGAGGGAACAAACCTGTACCGCCGAGCTCGTTTTGACTCTCAGCAACCTTCTAGGACAGTGGATAGCCCTGTCGGGTTCCTCAGATGGGAAGTCTTTTGTGGGGGTTGGCTGCTTCAACTTTCTCCCTTGAAGCGGCTGGAGGGAAAGTTGGTGTGTTAGTCTGGGTAGATGAGAGAAACAAATCCATAGAAACTCGTGTGTAAGCGTTTTATATAAAGGGTAATTGTACATTAAGAAAGCATCCCAACCCAGTCGAGTCCAAGCCCACAAGTTCTATATCAGCCCAAATATCCGACACCAGTCTATAAAGTCCTCATCATCAGACTCAGGAAACACATGCAATGCCACCGAATGCAGGAGGACCACAGGCCAGTGGGTAGAAAGTCTTTGAATACCCTGGCGTTGTAAGCATGCTGGCAGGGGGTCTCCATGTGACTCCTCCTGTTCCCAGGGCACAGGGTCGATCAGCGTAGTGCCATGTGTCTTGTCAGTGTAGAGTGTCGCCAAGGAAGTAAGCAGAGCGTCTTCTCCCTCCAAAAAGGAAATTCAGGAATTCTCAGGAGTCTTTGCCCACATAGAAGCCTCATTGGTTATATTGTGATCAACAGACCAGACCACACCCCTCACTTGTAATCCTCTCAAATTGACACCAGATTATGTCACTACCCCAGTTGGTTACAAATTCTGAAAGACTGGCAGCGGCTGCCTTACTGCCAGCCTATTAGGCCGGTTCCGAAGAGGAGAGCCTGGTGAAAGCTATAGGGGATGTCATGTGCTGCCAGGGCCACCCGAGGAGCTCCTCACCAGAGAGCAGAGGGAGCCCGGCCTCATTGCTTCTGGTCTCTCGCCACAGCGAGCTTCATCTCTCCTGAGAAGAGCCGCAAGATGCTGCCGACTCCTGCCGGGACCAACAGCGGCACGTCTCTCCTGGGCCCCAGCTTGTTGGACGGGAACTCTCGGGACTCCTTTGTGTCCAGGTCTCTGGCCGACGTGGCAGAGGTAAGCACTGCCGAGCGGCTGCTGCACACCGGGGCTGGACCTACCAGGCCCAGTCCTCAGGCTGCTGGAGGCGCTCACGTGGCAGGCCGGCGCCCCCTGCACCGCACACTCGCCGTCTCTGGAGAGCGGCAAGGCCTGGCCACCTGTGCTGCAGGCGCAGACTGGAGAGGCCACTGGGGCCCACTGAACCAGCAGGGCCCCTCTCTTGGTCTCAGTTCGCTGACCTATAAAGTGATGCCCGTGGCAGAGCAGTGAGTGGGGCTGTCGATTCTGTTCCTCCCAGCTCCCTGGCAGTGAGCATAGATAGGCCAGCCCAGGCGCCTCCTACCTCTCCACCGTCCCCGAGCAAATGCCTGTGCAGGGCCTCCCAGGGTCACACCGCCGCAGGCACTGTCCCCACAGCTTCATTATGGTGGCCTGCATGCATTCGCCTGCGGCTGGTTACTTTGCAAAAGCCAGCTCCTGTGTCCTTTCTGCCCACTGCCCTACCTCTGCCTGGTCTAGTCTCTTGAGCATCTTGACAGAGCCTGTTCTCGACCTTTGTCCTCATGGTCACTCCCGAAGCAGTATTCCCTCCCCTCTCCCCACACCATCCCCCATCCTGACATATCTTTCTTAGAGTCCATTTTCTGACACACACACACACACACACACCCCACACACACACTTCCTCCAGCTGCACCTTGCCTGAGGCCATCAGGAGGCATGCATTCATGCATTTCGGCACTGTTGGGCAGTGCTGACTTTTCCAAAGGGCCAGGGTGCTATTCCCGGGTGCGATCCAGCCGAGGCTGCAAAAGAGAGTGGTTACCCCTGGAAGTGACCCTGAGGTCGCTTGCCAGCTGATGGAGCCCCCGCCCTGCGTCTGCAGGTTGTGGACTCGCAGCTGGTGTGCATGATGAACGAGAACAGCATCGACTACATCTCCCGCTTCAACGACCTGGCCCAAGAGCTGTCCTTCACCGAGCCAAGCCGCCGGGAGGTCCTGTTTGATGGAGGCGGGCCCCCCATTGGTGACCTGTCACAGTGATCGCTTGGACCCCCGCAGAGGAGGGTTCTCAGAACCAGTGGCCTTCCGCTACAGGGAGGGTGGGGGGTGGGTGGGGCAGGGGGCAGTCGCTTTAAATGAGAGAATACAGTCATCAGGCTCAGGTCCCTCCAGAGGACATTGTGGTGCACAGGCCTGGCTGGCTGGGAGTGGTGCTAGGAGTGGTGCTCTGACGGCAGGGCACGCTGAGAAGAGGAGCAGTGCCCTGGAAGGCCAGAGATGAACATCACCATGGCCCTGAGGGCCAAGTGTGGGGGTCAGCCAGGCATTGGCATTTTCATCGTGGTGCTGGGGTCTCCGTGGGCTGCTGTGGAGCGCAGGCCTGCCTCTGTGTAGCCACTGCATCCTGGAGGGACACTCCTCCCTCTCTGCAGGGGGCTCCACCCCTGCTCCTCCCTCCCTCCACACCCCTGCCACTCTGTAGTCACGGATAGTGGGGCCAGAGCACAGAGCAGCCTCGCAGCCTGCCGGGCAGCAGAAGCAGTGCGGTCCTAGGCCGGTGCTTCCCCAGCTAGCGGTCATACTCTGACTGGTTTAACAGGAAGAGAAAGACTCCCGTCGCAGGCAGGTGGCGAGGACTTGGGAGCCGCCTGAGTGAGCCGCTTAGACTAAGGATCGGAGGAAGCCCTGGTTCAGCTGCTGGCCTCCCCGTGTCCATCGGCAGGTGTCTCCCGGGGGACGGGAGGCTGTCGGGGGACTAGATGAGTTGCCCCGAGTTCTTCAACTTCTGGCATGGGCTTCTTGGGCTTCCGATAACAGGTCTCCCTCTCGTCAGTAGTTCCCCCTGCTCTTTGGCACTGGTGTGGGTGTCCCCTGGGATGTGCTGTGCAGGCATCACCATGTCCCTTTGATGGCCTCCTGGAGACCCCTGCGTGAGAGGCCAGGGGTGACTCCCGCAGACGGTTGAGCAGCTAGTCTGCCCACATGGAGCCCCGGCAGGAGAGGTCCCTGCCCTGCCATAGCCAGGAGCCATGGGTGTGGCAGGCAGGTTGCCATGTTACTTGCTTGGATTGGTTTGCCCTTTTAAACCTGCCTGCCCCCACCACCCTCTCTGCTTCCCTGCCCACAGGGCATCCGTCCTCAGGGTCAGCCCGGCCCCTCCTCTCGCAGCTGCCCTGCCTTTCTTCCGTGGAGAAGTGAGCACAGGAGCATCCGGGTCTTCCATGGGTCTTAGCAGGAAGTGGTTTTGATTTCGTGGTTTCTCTCCGTCTCCAGTGACAGTGGCCTCCCGACAACTGCGTCCTTCCGTGGTGACGAGTTCCTCCCAGAGCCTGGAAGATGGCTTCCTTCCTTCCACTCAGTGTTCCCAAAAGGCCAAGGACAGGAACAGTGTCAGCTTTAAAAGATGCACGGGGGGAGTAGTCTTTGAGCCAGTCTCTCTCACCGAGCTCCTGCCAGTTCTGTTCTCTGTGCTGTCAGTTTCCATAAAGTAGCACTTTACTGAGCTAAGCAAGATCCGTGGATCCCTGGGGATCTAGTTCTGCTGGGTCTTCAGTAGACGAGGACACTAGGCTGAGCTGAGACCTCTCCAATGCTTTTCATACTCCCACTGCCAAGCCAACGACAGACAGACTCCCAAGACTGGCCTAGCCAGTGACACCCAAATGGAGGGAAATTCCACCCTTTGGGGTCAGGTTTGGGGCTCCTTGTGTAGCCAAAGACTCCAGTTGGGAGTGGCTGCCCACAGCCCTGACCCCTTGCAGGGGGCAGGTTGACTCCGGAGGAGGGTGGACTGAAGGCTGTGCCACAAAGCTGACACGGTTCCAGCTGATTGGGTTGCTAGACCAGCAACGGGACATGCTCCGAAGTGAAGGGGAAATAGTTTAACCTGGAGCAGAGAGCCCAGTGCGTTTCCCCCAAGCTCACCGAGTACGACATAAAAACCGTCAAAAGGGGATTTCCCGAAGAACCAGGCAGAGGGGCCTCTCACCTCCTTCATTCTGCTGCTTTCCCAGCGTAAGTTGTCAAGGTCTCAGAAGGAGCCTGTTCTCTCTTTTAATGGTTTATCTGAGCAGGTTGGGATGGAGTCGGTAGCCTTTATGCAAACAGTCCCCTAAAGTCAATCAATTGTTTTCTGGAAGCCTTTTGTGGATTCATCCTTTGCGAAGATTGAGACTGAATTATCTCAGGTCTCAGGGATAGGGGGTGGGGCTGGGGCACTGGATCTCGACTTCTTCTTGTGACTCTGGCGATAAGGGTGCAGAGCGTCTGTCTGTTATACCCGGGAGCGTGGGGAGGATGTTCTTCCTTCTCTCTGTATCTGCTACACTCTGAGGGCATGCTCAGGGAGTGGGTACCTATGCTCAATTGATCTGCTTGCAGTCGCACATCTCCAGGTCCTCCGCATCGGAATGCCCCCTCCCCACCCCCACATCGTTCTCTGCCTGGCTTGAGTTACTTTACAGTTCAGTGACGTGTCTGAGTATCAATCACGCTCCATTGAATTCAGGCATTCTGCAGAGAGATGTCCTAGGATATAAGATGCTGGAAATAGGAGGACGGTGACAGCAATTTTTTAAGAAATTATTTTTATAAACCTTCAAATCTAACAGATGTGTTTATGGGGCAAATAGGACACTTAATTTCTTATGGGAAAAAAAAAAGGCTGGGGGCAGAAAGCCACAGCCAATCTTTGCTTCCTATTCAAGCTCTCCTCCTGTCGCAGCAATGTGTAAGGCATGCTCTCTAAGTTAAGACTCGGCCGTACTACTACCACCTGCGTCCCTCCTTCTGTACCAGGATGGCTGGCCAGGGAACTCGTGGTTTGAGCAGCAGAATTTATTGCTGTTTCTTTTAATAATAGTGAAGCCATATCATCTAAGGTTTTGGGCTTGTTTGAGATGTGAATTTGTTTTATAGATTATAAATATACATATACAGTGTATGTATAAAGCAGAATGCCTGTCCTTCCTGATTATTTTTTGTATCATATTGTAAATGATATTATTTATTCTTTACCAATTTTTGGGAATTAAAAGGTGTTTTGGTTATTTAATATAATAAAAGCTGTTACACTTCCTATGTTTAAATTTCCAGTTCGACTTGTAAATCTGTTTTTATTGTGCATAAATACATACTAATACTTGATCTAACATTTGTCGTTTTTAAAAGTCTGTACTTCTCGAAAGATGGCGGGGCTGAGGGCAGTCTGCCAAGCGTTGGAACGCACGGCACAGGTCAGCACGGCAGGAACCCGGGCAGCAGGGTGGCAAGGACTTGGTCTGTGTGCTGCTGAAGGCGAGCGCCGGCTGGCTGTGATGGTAATCGACTTTATGGCAGTGGACTTGGCACTTAAAAAGCCAGCAGTCCCGTGAGCTCTCCGTCTCCCACTGATCCAGGCCCTCTCACGCGCTGCTGCTGTTTGTTGACTGGCTCTGTGCTTCTGGAAGGGGCTGCCCAGCCAGCTCCGGGCGGGAGTGTGGTCCTGCCTTCATTTCTTTTGCCTTCTCCGTGGGAGGCCCTCGGAAGCACCCTTCCCGCCCACCTCAAAGGGGGGTCAGAATTGCTGAGGGCAGAAGTGGGCTTCCTGGAACAAACAGAGCATTACCCACGAAGAAAGGCAAGCAGGGGCTGATCCTGGGTGAACATTGGAAATTCTGGGCCCCACGACAGCCTGCAAGCCTCTCCAAACACAGCCCCTGTTAGAAAGAGGTGGTCGGCTGGTAGGCACGGG
This sequence comes from Nesogale talazaci, assembly GCA_004026705.1. Lineage (NCBI taxonomy): Eukaryota > Metazoa > Chordata > Mammalia > Afrosoricida > Tenrecidae > Nesogale > Nesogale talazaci. The sequence goes on along the minus strand of PVJH01020016.1, from coordinate 15,294 downwards.
CCGGCTGGTGCTTTTGCACCCTACGTGCGGGCGTGTCACGTCTGTCTTCTCACCACACCTGCCTGCGGCGTGTGGACACGCCGTATTCACATGCTGGATGGGTGGTGAAGCGCCACCAACCCCGCGCTTATCCTGCTCAACCTGCTGCCTGGGCCCTCGCCCCCGGCTCCTGGACGGAAGGCGAGCAGAACCACAGCCGAGTGCGTGGGCTGCAGGTCCGGCGACCCACGGGGGGCTGGCTCCGGCGAGTCGCGCGTTCCTTCTCCAGGAGTCCTCGTCCCGCCGCGCCCCCCAGACCCGGCCCCTGCCAGCGCCACGCCGCCGCTTCCACCTCAGCGCTGCGCTCCAGCGGCACCGCTTTCGCCGGCTCGCTGACCAATAGCCGCGCCCGCCGCCCTGAGCGACGTCTCCCACCGCCAATCGCCTACGAGAATGGCGCGACCGCCCCAGACATCCCTCTGGTTGGCGGCGGTTGGCCCCTGAGGGGGCGGGTCGACGCGTCCCGATAGGCTGTTGGCCCTCATTGGCGTCGCAGTCATCCAATCAGCCCCGGCGGGCGGACTCAAGTACCTGCGCGGGACCGGGCGGGAAGCACAGCGCGGAAAGCTGGGGGAGGCGCCTGGCTGTCGGCGACATGTTCCAGGGGCCCGAGAGCGACGGCGTCCCGGCCGGTTCCAGGTGCGCGCGGCGGGCGGACGCGGGGACGGCGCGAGCGGGCTCTGGCCTCCGCGGGCCTCGGGGCGCTGGGCGGAGGACCCGTCGGGCGAGGTGGCGAGGCGGGACCCCGCGAGCGAACGGAGGCGTCGGCCGGTCGGCCCCGCCGGCCGGGACAGAGCGCCCTGCCCGGGCGCTTCCCCGGCGGACGTCTGCGCTCGGCGGAACCGGGACCGGCTCCCCGGGCTGTGGGCCGGGCTCTCGACCTGTGGCGCCGAGTGCGGTCGCTAGGAAACTGCCCCGGGCTGGGGGACGCCTGGAAGCGGGCCAGGCCGTCGGGGGCCGAGGCCCCCGGCTTCTGGCCTTTCTCTGTCGCCAAGGCTTCCCGGTGTCTGCGGCGAGGGACGGCGCCCCAGCCCCCGTTCCGGGGCAACAGTTCCCACGCGAGTTGTGGGTCGGCATTGGTAACCTCCCTTTCCGGCCAGAACGTTGCATTACCTACCTCGCCCCCGCCCCGCCCCCGCCCCCTCCCATTCACCCCCTTTCCCCGCCCACTTCGCCCGCTGCTCCTCTTTGTGAGCCCCTGGCTGTGGGGCGGCAGTGCCTACCAGGAGCCAGGGAGCTGCCACCCCGACCTCCCAGGACCTGGCCAAATAAGGACATAGTCGAGTGTCCGCCCACCCGGGACACCCGCCTTTTTAAAAACCAAACAAAGCCCCTCCCAGAGCTCGGCGTCCCCCACCGGGCATCGGACGAGGACCTGCCAGCCGTGGGGTCTCCCGCTGGGAGGCTGTGTTGCTCATAAACCTGCCCTGTTACGGTGCTTTGGTGTTGGCCTTGTTGCCATGCCACCGCTCTTTTCGCAGAAAGCGGGGTGCCGGGATCACCCAGAAAAGGGGCCACCGGACCCTGAGAGTGGTTTCTGGTTGGCGTGTTTTTTAAAGTTTTAACCATGCCGTAGAGGTGCGAGGAACGTGCTTGGAATCCCAGACACCCTATTGGTTTCTCTTTGTAACTGGCAGCTGGTAAGCATAGCGCGATGGCTCTCCAGAGGGACCTGGGACCGGCGGCCCCGTCCCACTGGAGCTGGCCTGAGAAAACGCCCAAGGAATGCAATCTGAGCTCCCGGTAGTCAAAGAGAGGCGTTTATCTGATTTTGTAAAGTCGGGGGCCCAAGCCCAGAGACACATTGTCGAGGGGGGTACGCCTGACTGCCCCTCTGCAAGCATTTTATCCTCCAAACTTGCAGGACGCGTCCCATAGTTCCTAACTGGCAGAGGACGATGGGATGAACCATCTTGCCCAAGAATCACCTAAAAGGTTGCTCCAGATCAGTTTCTCCAGCCAGCTCCCCCATTAATGAATTCTTTCTTTCCTTCATTCCCAGGTGCCTGAGCTGTAGTGGTTGTCAAAACTGTTACCACCCGGTGCCCAGGCTACTTAGAAACTAGTTGACTCCTTGTTCCCTGATTGCTGTGTAGGGAGCAGCCTGGTGATTGATTTCTCTCACAGATGTGATTATTTACATATTTTTAAAGGAACCCCGTCCTCTTGGTCAGAGTGTCTGTTTTGTGAGTCATTCTGTTCTTTTCACTGTACGGTGACCTCAGGGCTGGATTGCATTTAGGTTCAAGGTCTGACTGCTCCAGTGTGAGCCGTCTGGATTGTGAGATTTTGTTTTTAATTGGAGGTTCTGGCCTCCATTCAGGATCTATGTGTTGCGAACCAGAACATAATTTTTCACTTCTGATTCAGCACATTTGACATTCTCTGTACTAAGCCAGCATGAAGCCTGTGCCAGCAAAGACACCTGGGGCAGTGGTGGTGTCGGGCTGTTAAGAACAATGGGTGTGTGTGAGAGAGAGAGAGGCGGGGAATCAGCACCCAGCTTTTCAGTGTATCTAGGGAATGCGTTGTGAATCTTAGTGCAGGCAAGTCCGCTGACCAAAGGTGAGTACTGGATGTTGATCTAGTCTGGGAAAGAAGAGTCCACCTGACACCTCCAACTCCCTCTACTCTTCCCCAGAGCCTGGGACAGAAGAAAGAAAACAAAACACGGGTGGAAACAGTGGTAAGAGCTGAGAGGTGAAGGCAGGTCTCCTGGCTTGGCTTTCCCACCTAGGGGGGTTCAACTAGGTGGTGGTGAGGGAATGTATATATACTTTGGGCTGGTTGGTCATGCCTTGAAAGCGCAAGGATTCTGCAGTTCTCTCTACTCTGCATCTATGTATGGCTTTGCCAGGAGTGAGAACCAACTCCCCGGGAACTGGTTTAGCTCCTTTTTGGTGGTTACTAATTGTGTGACGTGGTGGTTACTCATCGGGCTGTTAACCACAAGGTCAGAGTTGGAAACCACCTTCTTACGCCTATAAATCATTACTGCCTTGGACCCCCCTGGGCAGTTCTTCCCTGCCTCGGAGGGTCAGGATGAGTCAGAAGGAACGGGATGGCGGCAGTGAGGGCACTTTGTAAAGGGCTCGGCTGGTCTCTGAAAGGCCATTCAGCCCCACTCAGATGCTGTGCAAGTCCGGCTGGCACAGCGAGCTGCTTCCCGGAGAGCCTGTGGGACTCCATGGGACTGCCATGAGTCAGGGTCCGCTCCAGGGCAGCTGGTTTGGGCTCTGGGCTCTGGGGCTATTGGATTTCATACTAGTTGGAGTTGACAGATGATAAACCCTGTGTGTCTGGAGGAGCCAGCTTGGGTATGAGAGTGCTGGGTCTGTGGCACTGTTTTGTGTGGAGACTTAAATACATACAGAGTCAAACAATCCCGCTGACTTAACTGAAAGACCTTTGAAACCTGAGAGGGCTGGTATTCAGTAATTGACCTAAGGAGAGAATTCCTTATCATCATCATCATCATCATCATCATCATCATCATCATGCAGTGGCTGTTGGTCAGACCCCCTGCTCTCAGCTTGATTCTGAGGCTTAAGGACCCGAAAGACAGGCTAGTGCCCCAGTAGGGTTTGCAAGGCCGTGATGTTGACGGGATCAGACTGCTGCATCTTGCCCCACTGACTGGATTCCAGACTGCAACACCAGCGCACCTTTAGCCAGTCACAGCCAGCCCTAGGTGGATGAAGAGGCCTCCAAAAGTTCATGGAAACCTTCCATGATCTTCGTTCCATTTTCCTATGAACCTTATAACTACAGAAGAGCAGACGTTTTCCCTAAGGATGCAGTGAATCAAGTGGAGTCCCCAGAGGGCTTCTACAGCTCTTGTCACAGTCCATCTATCCATCCATTGTGTCAAGCACATTTGTACATTTGTTGCCATCATCATTTTCAAACCATTTGGCTTTCTACTTGAGCCCTTGGTATCAGCTCCTCAGTTTTGTTCCCTCTCCCTGCCACCCTCCTTCCTTCATGAACCCTTGATAATTTAATTTTCTTCATGTCTTACATTAACTTATGTCTCCATCCATTTTTCTGTTGTTGGTCCCTCTGGGATATGTAGATCATTATTGTGGGTTCTCCATTTCTCCTCCCACCTTCCCCTCTTGGACGTTGCTGGTTCTACTGGAATTTCAGACCACCATCATCCCATCCTACCCCCAGAATGCTAATTAATGGGCTGCTTGCATGAAGTCCAGACCCTTTAGTTTACTGGGTGCCCAGTGAATTCTGGTGGCGTTTAGTAGCTTGGATATGTTGACTGAGCACCACAGAAGTTAGCTGTCGAGCTGGTTCTATAAAGTAATATACCTCCCACCCTTTGGGGGTTTAGTTTTTGGGAGGTTATAAAATCGAGGGAAAGACCAGTCTTAATTGGATGTCAAAATTTAATTGGTGTCTTGGTGGCCATCTCAAAATAGTCACCAGACTTGCTCATGGGAGTTGACTGGTGACTGTTAGGTTACCTGGCCAGGCATGATTCTTTTCAGAGGGTTTGTCTCGTCTGATTTCCATGGCTTTCTAGTGTAGGGGCTATCTTGTGTTTCTAGGATGTTGAGCTGTGAAGGCAGGATGCTTTATTAACCTAGAACTTTTTTTTTTTAACTAAAATTGTAAAGCCGTTAACCCGAGTATCTTTCCTCTATTGAGTCTTCCCTAAAATCTTCCCCCAGATTCAGGGAGAGAGGTCTTGTGCCCAGGCCTCCTCGGGGAAGAGTTGTTCTTTTTCCCTACGCCTGTGCCTCCAACCTAGTCAGTGAGCTTCCTTCCTGTCAGGATTCCTTTTTTGTCGGGATGCCTTTGTGAAGCTGGGGTGGGAGTGGGCATTATGTCCAGCTTTGTGGGTTCTGTTTTTCTGAAATCGCTGCTTAGCTTGATGTCCTCATCATGTGAGACCCTTGGGACGGTCTATGCCAACAACTCGGCCTCCAAGGAAGCTGAACAACCACTCTTCCAGTAGTTCCCCTCTGCCTTTCTCTGGCACCATTTCCTTTTCCCACTCCTTGTCAAAGTAAAATAGACATCAGATTGTCCTGACACTTTCTTGCTCCTTCCCATGCCCTGTGGTGCCCTTCCCAGCTGGAGAGCAAGCCCCCACTGTGGCCTCACTTCTTCTGAAGTGCCTCTGAACCTCGTGTTGTGCCACTCAGCCCTGCACTGACCCCAGTACTCTGTACGTGGGGTTGGGTATAGGCCTAGGGTGACTGAGGAGACAGCTCAGATTTGGAAGCAGAGGCAGATGTGGGTGGGCTGAGAGTGCTGAGCCCTCTGGGTCTGGAAGCAGCTCCGAGATGGGTTTGATGCTGCCCCACGGAGACCCTGCAGGACGCAGGAGAACCCTCCCTGAGGGCTGCGGAGGCTGTGCATCTCTAGGGGAGCAGCCAGCCTCATCTTTATGTGCAGGACAGCATAAGGCTTCAAACCATGGACCTAGGAGTTGGCAACGGGGCATTTTAAGCACTGTGCCACCAAGCTGCTTTGACTCAGACTGACACTGCTAGGATGGTCTCATGGGACACGGGGTTTGACCGAAGTGCCTCTTTCAAAGAAGCCCTTGAGATGGAGATTCAGGCTGCCTGGATTGGGAGAATGTCCTAAAACACAGTTGCATTGCTTGCATATGCACTTCTGTGCATATGTGTGTTTAAGGCAAGTCTGGTGCAGCCACCTTCAAGTGGTGGGATCTAGGGTGTCAGATCAGCTAGCTGCGCTTGCCAAGAAAAATGCCAACAATCTGACTACCTGGCTCTTGAGTTCATAAATGTGACGACCACAGTTGGCTTCCCTGTGCCACCAAGCGAGGTTTCCAGCCTAAGATTGCCTAGCCTCATTTAATTTAAGCTTAGGTGGTAACTTTTCCAAAAAAACTTTTTTCTCAAACAGAAGAATTTTTTTCCCTCCATCAAACCAGGAGATGCTTTCTGCTGGGCAGCCGCTGCACCTCTGCTCCCCTCCGCCCCCTCAGCAGACAGGGCTCCACCTGCCCCTTGCTGCACTTGGTGGTGACAGTGCCAGCCCCAGTGCGTTTGTCCTGCTGTGGCTGGCACCTCGCCCGCCCTCTGAAGAGCATAGTGCAGTCCCCCTTCAGCAGCACCACCAGCTGTCCCCCTGCCAGGCGCCTTTGTTTGCTGGAGCAGAGGACACACAGAGCTCCCCTGTGTCTGTCTCTTCCTTGGAGAGTGCCGCCCGCCCGTCGGTTTTAAGCCCCTCCAACCGTGAGGGCGTCCAGATGAGCCTACTGTCCAGGACCGGTGGGGCAGGCTGGGAAAAGGCAGTTTCCGTCGGTCTGGGTCTGGTCTAAACGGCTTTTGGAAATCCTTCCAGATGTTCCGAGGAGCTGCAGATGGTTGTGTCTGCTCTGCTGAGCTAGCCCTGCTGTGCTCTGCCGGAGGGGGGGCAGAGCAGGGGCCAGTTCTGAAGCTCTTCATGCATTGCTGCAAAGTGACTCATCACTTTCAAAGGGGTGCCTTCTCTGCTTTCTGGAACTGTCCTGGTCAGAGGTCCTCTGGAACCCCACAGTTCTTTGTTGTACTTAGTGAATCCTGGAGATGACCCATGGCATCAACCTCGGGGAATCGGCCCGTTTTGATTCCTTGGCCTTACCAGTCCTCAAGGCCATAGAGGGTGACCTTAGATCCAGGACTTGGCTGCACTCGGTCTGTGGCATGGCCTCCGCTCTAGGCCAGTGCTGTCCAGTAGCAGTGTCGACCCCCGTGGAATGTTGCGTTTTCTAGTAGCCGTGTTTAAAAGCAGCAAAAGAATCAGGTGGGCTTAAATTGAACACGTTTATTGTCCCCTGCTCCCCATAGGGGAATTCTTACTGCCACATGTGATTTATATTAACAACAGCTAAGAGACATTGCTTTCTTTCATTTGTGAAAATATTAAAAGTCTCTATAATCATGTGGGTGAGCCATATTTCAAAATTTTAAGTGCCCCAACTGTTGCGGCCCTTCCTCTTCCGATATCATTTCCCCCAAACCCCCTCCCCCAGTCTCCCAGGTCCATGGACTCTCTCTGTTTCAATTAATTATTTTCACACACACACTGTGTTTTCAAATGGAGACCTGTAAGAGGATACATTTGGATTGAACCCTGGCTCACACTGCCGCGGCTTGGATCCTGGTTCTGCTGTGTCTCGGGCACACCAGCAGACCCGTCTGCACCTCAGTTTCCTCGTCTGTAAAATGGGAGTTGTCCTACCTTTCTCCTCAGGGTGTGGTGGCATGAGGAGGCAGATCTGATCTGAGGAGGAAGCGCTTAGAACCGTACTCAGCCCTGACCCCGGGTGGTGCTGCCAAACCTGGACCCTGGTTGCTGAGGAGCTGAGTCCAGCTCCAAGACTTGGAGGACCCCCCGTAAGGCACGTGTCTCCCACAGAGCTCAGCAGCACACGCTACAGTATCCACTTACAGATGTGCCAAACGTTTCTCCCTGTGACTGAACGGATTTGTATGGAAAACTTAGTTTGTGTGAGGTCACAGGCATGATTTCAAAATAGTACGAATTTCAAGAAATTTTATAAAACTCTTAACAGCTGTTCTCCGAGCTATGGTAGCACTGGGGCCCTTTTCTTGAGGTCCTCTGGAAACGTGGCTATGCCAGTTGTGGCCAGGATATCCCTGTCTTTTTGTTTGAAGCCTGTTGACCTTCCCACCCATCCTATTTGTGTTCTGAGGGATATCCAGGCTCCCTGTGGCAGGAACTTTACTTCCATGGCCTGGCACTGGCCGCACTTGACTTCCTGTCATATCGGCATTGGTTTGCTTTGGGGGCGGATTGTGTGCCTGCCTGTCCCTAGCCATGTTGGACAATGACATCTTTGGAAACCATCGTATACTTACTGCTGATAGAGTTTATCCTGTCCCATCAAGAGGACCGGCGACCCTTCAAAATACATTCCAATGCCTAGATCACAGGCACTCTCTATTGCCCATCTTGGACCAGGTTAAAACTCTTCCCTCTCCTTACTTGGCATCTAGCCTTCAGGCCAATGAGGAGGATTTGAGAATCTTACCAGAGCACCCCAGTAGACAGGAGGCGGGCCTATCTCAGCCCAACAGACAGGAACGTAAAACAGGTATGTGTATGTTTGGTACCAAGGGGTGCCAATGGATTAGTCAGTAGTCCCTTCTCTGCTGCCATCTGAAGTAAGGGATCTGTTAGGGAAGAGAAGGCCTCTCCTGGTCCAGTTTCCTGAGTGTTTGGGGTTCCCCAAGATAGGATATCAATCTCAGATTAGGACATGGGGTGAGATTAACCTTTTTTTTCCAGGCACCCGAACTTCTTGGCTCATGAGGAAAGGATGTGGGGCCTTTTTTGGTACCCATTTGTATGTTTCCCTTCTTTTCCTTCCAAATCTTGAAATATGGGACAAAGTCAATCTCATGACTCTTTTAGATTGCATCTTTAAAATCAGTGTTTTTCTTTAATACAGCTTGGCCTCAGTACTTGCTGGGAAATGGAAAGAACTGATTGCCAGGCTGCCTTTTAGAATACAATAATCTCTCTCACACAGACACAATACAATACAGTACAGTTTTACTTTTAGATCTTTTCTGTCATTGAGAAGGGAAGTAGTCAGAGGTGTTTTTGTTTGTTTGTTTTTATCCCGCCCCAGAGGTGTTTATGCTTTTGAGGATAATCCGGAAATTTACTTGGGCTACTCCCCAAGTGTCTCCACTAATGCCTTTTCAACCTTACCAGTTGTTATGATAGCTGAAAGGAAATTTGACTCAGAAAACCCAGACGTTGCCACAAAACCTTCCCTAGAGACCCAGTTTTAGGGAAGATGAAAAGCCCCAGAGCGCTGCCTCTCCCCCCCCAGTGCTGGATCCATCGTCCTTGCCTGTCTGGTTACCCCCTCAACTGGAGGGGCTACTCCACGCCACCCCATGCCCTTTACAGGATGTGGTTAGAGGCAACAGCAAGTGTCCTGGGTTCATGTTTATTCCCTTTTGCATGGAAGAGGAGAAAGTACGTAGAGATAAGTTGGGCATCTTCACAGGAGACTCTGGTCGATACTTGGAAGTCCCTGGACTCTATGGCTATCTTTGATTGAACCTGCAAAGAGTTGATGACCATCCTGGCATATACTTGCTGTCCTGATGAAAGGTGCAGAACTTACTGTGGCTTGTCACCAGGCTGACAAAACGGGGTCATCAACCCCCAATTGACTCCTGGGGCCCAGGCAGTGTCTGATGATGGAGCCTAGCTGGAATGCCCAGCTAGCCCAGCCTGGCAGTGCTGGTCAAGCAGCTCAGGATCATTTGCAGACTTGCCTTATTGAGAGAGCAGGAAAATTCAGATAAAGCTGGTAAACTATTCCAGGCTGACCCAGCTAGGCCACTCACCAAGAAAACTTTCAGAAACCAGCTGGCTGAGGCTATGCCCCAAGTTCACAAACTTAGACCTGGAGTCTTCTGAGAGAAGGATAGTTTTAAACACCCATTTCATCAATGAGTCTTCCTTCACCAGATATCAGGTGAAAAAACACCAGAGAAAAGCCCTGGGAACGGAGTCAGAGCCTAAGGAACTGCCTACCATGGGGTTGAGTCAGAAAAGCCAAAATTATTGGAGCAGTCATTGCTGCATCAGCCCAGCTGTCAGAGTGACCGACCTGGAAAATGCTCCTTCCAGTGTGGTGATCCAGGCCCTTGGAGCCAGGTATGCCGCCACCCCTTTAGAGACCTGGTGGGCACCAGGAGAGGAGTGAAGGCCCTTTCACGTGTTTTAAGTCTGGAACTCAGAGACACATGACAAAAGAAGGCTCCTCCAGAGACCTCCTGGCTGAGGAACAATCCCGAACGTGACCGACCAGAAGGAAATCGACACCTCAGCCAAGCTCTGTGCGTCTCCTTAGAGGTTGCTGGTGAAGTCTTCTTTTCCCCCCTCGACGGAGGAGTTGCTATTCGGCACAAAGAGCGTTTGTGGGTCACCTTCCTCTGCATCACGGGATGGTTGGGGCAGACAGCCCGCCCCGGAGAGGTTTCTCACCTCAGTCTTGCCTGCTTGTGGAGGGGCTCCTTTCTTACACCGATGCTTCGTGATCCCAGAGGCTCCTGCTCCCTTGTTAGACCAAGAGTTGCTGGCCTGAATGAAGACCTTTTCCGGCCCGTTCCTCTGTTCTCCCTGATGGTTGTGCAGCCTCTGCGCCTAGGCCTGTGTTGAGGGACATTGACCCAAAGGTCCGGAGTGACAGTGTGCTGGGGACAGCAATGTGTTGCCAGTATTACTTTGCAAATCAAGTGGGACACCCATCAGGGAAGCAGAGCAGCCTCTCCCCAGAGGCCTGTGAGACCTTGCACCCCTTATAGACGCTGCTGCAGAACGCGTTGTTGCTTGAGAGCCTCGCCCAAAAACCAAATAGAAAGCGGCGCCTAGGGCAAGACTTAGGGGCTATTAATGAAGTCGTGCTCCCACTGCACTACTGGTACCAGGCCCTGCTGCCCCTTAGGGCTCAGCTTCCCGTTTCAGCCTCCTGTTCACTGTGTTAGATTGAAAGGGCGCCTTTCAGAGCTATCCCTTTGCAATCAAAAAGTCCCAGCCTCTGTGGATCGACCCAGACACCCAACCAAGCCCAAGAGCTCCAGTGAACTGTCTGGACGTCCCAGACAGCCCTGTGTTACTTCGGGCCATTCTAAAAGAGAGATGGGAAAGGCTGACTCTCCATCACGATACAGGTGGCTTGTTAATATGCAGCTCCTCATATGAAACCAGTTTCTGATGCCAAATGAACCTGCCCTACCCAGGATGAGAGGACTTTAAAATCTCTTTAGGAGAAAGTCCAGCTTTGTCTGCCACAGGTCTCCTTCCTGGGGTTTATCCCGTCTCAAAACAGGTACCGACTCTTCACAAAAGGAGCAGCCATATTTGCGCTAGCAAATAGCCACCAGGAATCAATGTGGGAATTCCTGGGGATGGCAGGATACTACAGAACTTGGCTCCCCAGGTTTGGAGAGATTGCTGAACTCCTTTTAAAAGGAGAAGAGGTGTGTGTATGAGGTACCATGGGTTCCAGGGCAGAGGCTGCCTTTCAGTCCCTGAGCGCAGCCCGCCCTGGTCTCTGCCCGGGCTTTAGGGATTCGTACTCTAAACAAGCCCTCTTTCCTGGATGTGGATGAAAAGAAGAGTAGTGGCCTTAAGAGTACTGGTAGAAAGGCCGGGGGCTTGAAAAGATAGCCAATAGCCTGCTGTTCAAAACCCTAGACCCAGTGGCCCTGGCGTGACCCCAGTGCCATCAGGAGTAGCTATAACTGCTTTGTTGGCCAGAGACTCAGAGAATCACCATTCTGACCTCTGGTTGACTAAAGCCCTTGTTCTTGGCATATGGAGCAAAGTGGCTATCCAGTAATTGCCTTCTAAGGTATCAGCTAGTATTACAGGAGAACCCCGAAATCCAGGTGGAGGCTTTAAATCCTGCCACCTTGCTCCTGGCTGAGTCAGAGATCAGTGGGAGTCACTTCTGTAGCCTGGATATCTAGGAATTGTTCTTAGGAAAACCAGGCTTCACAGGTCAACCCCCGGAATCAGCTGGTACGCAGGTACGCTGCTAGTACGCAGGGAGCAGCTTTGTAAGAGAGGGACAAAGGTGAGCAGCCTGTGTAGTTATGTCCCAAACCAAAGTGATAGAAAAGCACTGCCCTCCCTCCAGACACTTCCACCCGGGAAGCTGAACTCTGCCTTCACACGGGCCTACGAACTCAAGTGTGACACGAAGTTTCAGCTTGTTATGAACAGTAAGTATGTCTTTATGATTGCACATGGATAGATGTGGAGAGAGAGAGGCTGCTCTCAGCTAAAAATTCTCCTATTAGAGAGAGCAGGGGCTGAGCTCCGGTGGCGTAGTGGTTGAGTGCAGAACTGCGGCCCACAGGGTTGGCGGTTCATATCCAGCAGCAACTCTTCAGGAGCAAGGCTGGGCCTCCTACTCCCACCAGGTGGCAGTGATACCCACAAAAAATAAAGAGCAGAAAGCCATTGCTTGTTAGAAGCGGTCCAGGGCCCAGCAGTGGCCATCATATACAGCCCAGAGCACCTTAAGACAGGGCCTGCCATCCTGGAAAACAATCTGGCCTACCTGGCGACAAGAGAGGCAGAAATTAAAATCCATCTGTTGTTACCACAAACCCTTGGTGCACATGATGGCGAAAGATCCCCCTACACCTTACAGGAAGTAAGTGACTGAGGATTTGTAAAAGATGAATTAGCATAGTGGGGGGAAGAAGGGAGAATATTTATACCTGAATCACTAGCATGGACATCTGTGGACAGCCTGCACCAGTTCTTCTCATAGGTGCCAAGGCTCAAGTATCCCTGTGAGAGAGTTAAGGTTTACGGTGCCAACCTGGCTGATAAACATATGTGGGATTAATTGAAGGGCAGAGAGATAAATGGCTCAGTGAGCCTCACCTTTCTATGTCTCGGGTCTCTTGCTTTCTATGGTGGGACCAGAGTGCAGCTGCCTTGTCCAGTTCCCTGCTTCAGCCGGCAAGGCTCACTTCCTGCAAGACATCCCTGAGGAGAAGCCACATAGGCCTACCCTGAGGCGCCCCTGGGTGCTGGAGCAGTTGTGTAGAGACCCCTGCCAGCGCTGAGATGCTTACACGCTTACTGATTCAGCCTTCCTCCTACAGTCGGTGTCATTGCATGTGGTTTGTGAGATGGAAGAGGACTTTGTAGATCGGTATCTGACATATGGGCTAGTGTTGAAATTATGGGCTTATACAGCACTGGGTTGGGATGCTTTCTTAATGTACACCTACCCTTTATATGAAACTCTTTTACACATATGAGTTTCTGTGAATTTGTTTCCCTAGTTTACCCAGACTAAAACACCCTGGCAGAAAGGGTTGCAGTAGTCATGCGAGTGTGGAAGTTGACCAGGAAAGCTACCCATGTTGTCATCTGTGCCAGGTTAATAATCCCCAAGGGCCAATGAAGCCTGCGCTTCTGCATTCAGTCCAAGGAGGGGAATGGACCCAGGAGAAGACTGGCAGGTGGGCTTACCTTGTATGCCTCCATGTAAAAGTTATAAATACCTATTGGTATAGGTGGATACTTTCTCAGGAGGCCAAAGCTTTTTCAACCCACATGGAGAAGCTGTGGCGGTGATGGCTAAGACAGTCCCTAAAGAATTACTACCTCGGCTTGGACCGCCCTAATAAATTCCAAGTGATAAGGGCCAGATTTTGCCTCTCTGGGTGCTAGGGATAAAATATCATCCATGTGTGGCCTAGCACTCGCAGTCCTCGGGGAAGCCGGAAAGAATGAATCAGACCATAAAAGGTAATTTAGCTAAATTTTGCCAACAAGCTTAAGTGAGTTGAGTGGAAGCCCTGCCAATAACCTTTCCTTTTTTTTGTAATGAACTTTTGCTTTTTATTTTTGTTTAAAACCATTTTATTGGGGGCTCATACAACTCTTATCACGATCAATACTTACATCAATTGTATGCAGGCCACATTTGTACGTTTGTCGCCCTCATCATTCTTGAAACATTCTCCTTCTACTTAGGCCCTTGGTATTGGCTCCCCATATTTCCCCTACCCACACCTCCCTCATGGCCAATAACCTTTTTAAGGATTATGGCTGGATCCCACCAGACATCAGACCTCACTGCCTTCCGAATCATGTGTGGGCACCCACTCTCCCCCCCCAGTGCTAAGGGTGAGCAATGAGACGGAGCTCGGGCGGCTACAACAGCCCTGATGGGCCAGCGCCCGCCAGCACCACTGGTCACTGGTTGTTAGCCGAGGGCTGCAAGGAAGGCGCTAACCCCAAACTGGACCCCATCGGTGGGTCCCCAATGTGTTCTCTCCGCTTTATTTTTATTTATTTATTTATTTATTGTTCTCTCCACTTTTATAGCACTCAAGTTTGAAGGGAAAAAAGTCACGGGGCCCCCTCCCTAGGATCCCACTAACGCGAGTGCGAAACCTGAAGATCTGTGGGTACTGTTAAAAGATTGCCCAAGAGCAATCAAACAAGTAAAGTCCACCTGGACCGCCTCACCCCGTGTTCAGTATTGAGTTTTGTATTGATGTTCGCTTTGTTCCTTTGTCATCTCCTTGTGAGTAATGGAGCGTATTTGAAATGCTGTGGTTATAACTACTCAAAGGACGAGAACACCAGCCATGGCATCTTTTGACTGGATTTTAGTCTTCGGGAACTTTGTTTTAGCATGTGTACCATCGGCACCCAAGCTGCCTACCCACAATCCATCTCCTTCGACATCTGTCAGGTGGTCTCCTGTGGGCATTTAGGGTACCAGAAGCAGCTCCCCCATCAAGAAATCTCTCTTCCCCCATACCAGATACTGTCACGTGTTTCATAATGGCGCTGTCTGCAGTCTCTCTCTCTCTCTCTCTCTGTGTGCGTGTGTGTGTGTGTGTGTGTGTGTGTGTGTGTGTTTTGGTCAGACTACAGGGGCATGGGGCCAACACCCAGCTCTTCAGTGGATCTAGAGAATGCCTGTTCTGAATCTTAGTGCAGGCAAGTCCACTGACCACTGGAGAGCGAGTGTCCACCTGAGACCACTACTGTGCCCCAGAGCCGGGGGCAGGAGAGGAGAGACTGGGAAGACGCAGTGGTAGAGCTGAGGTTGGAAGGCAGGTCTCCTGACTTGGCTTTCACACGAGTGAGGGCCCAACAGTATGCTCTTTTGAAAAAAAAATTAATGTATATTTATATAATATACATCTGTATATTACATATACATAAATATTTGGTCGTGACTTGAAAGCCCAAAGAGCCTACAGTACCTTCTGCTCTGCATGTATGGATGGCCAGGAGTGAGAACTGACTCCATGGGAGCTGCTTTATCTCCCTTTTTTGGTGGTTACTAATTGTGTGACACAGTGGTTGTTGTAAATACTTGAGTGTAAGCCAACCCAAATAACAGCTGAGCACCAAATTTTACCACAAAACTGCAGTAAAAATGTGTTGAAAGCTCAGCTTATACGCCAGTATATACGGTACTTGTCAGGCTGTTAACCTCGAGGTCAGAGTTGGAAACCACCTTCTTACGCCTATAAATCATTACTGCCTTGGACCCCCCCGGGCAGTTCTCCCCTGCCTCGGAGGGTCAGGATGAGTCAGAAGGAACGGGATGGCGGCAGTGAGGGCATTTTGTAAAGGGCTCGGCTGGTCTCTGAAAGGCCATTCGACCCCACTCAGATGCTGCGCAAGTCCGGCCGGCACAGCGAGCTGCTTCCCGGAGAGCCTGTGGGACTCCATGGGACT
>PVJH01020015.1:29375-41553 GCA_004026705.1 Nesogale talazaci | reverse complement strand
GGAGTCAGCCCTGGCTCTCAGCAACTTGGTTTAAGCAGAAGGAAACATCCGTGGTGCTGCCCAGTCCTCACAGTTGTTTATAACATGTGAGTCCATTGTTGCAGTAACAGTGTATCTCCTCAAAGATCTGCCTCGATCTCTCTGACCCTGTACTTAGCAAGCATGATGTCCTTGTCCAGGAGGTCTTTCCTGATAACATGCCCAAAGTCTGTGAGAACAAATATCCCATCATTGGTTATAAGGACTGTGGCAGTCATGTGCTTATGTTAATTTTATAATTGAAATGTAGGGGTGGAGTCTGGCCTGTTAATCTGGAGATAGCCACTGAGTAGCCATTGAGGCTTCTGTGTGGGCATGGCTTTCACCTGAGACTCCTGGGAAATCTCACGATTTCCCTCGTGAAGATGAGAAGCTGTCTTCCCCAGTTGTTGGGAGTTAGTTTCAGAGATGATTAATCACAGGCAACATAGAATGGCGGCGTCTGGGAGGCTGGAGTAGCCGGTGGAGAGACCACACGGCTTTGCCCTGATGGAGCCGGACCTCTGAGGCTGGAGCAGCCTCATGGAGGCCTCTGCCAGTGATGAGTTGCTTCTTCCACCACAGGATGCTGTTGATGGACCCTGAGCCCTGGAAGCGAGGAGACATGGGGAGACCCCTGTTGGTGCTGGGACTCTTTAGCCACTGACCTGTGACTTCGTGAGTCAGAAGGAGACTTTATGGACTGATTTCAAGCATATGGGTTAATATCTGACTTGTGACTTTGAGCTGGACTGGGCTGGGATGTTTTCTCAATGTCCTGTTCCCCTTGAATATAAACCCATTCCTTATATCCATATGCGTGGCTTTGAAATTTGTTCCTTTAGTCTACCCGGACTGACACAAGGACGTTCTGGCTATATTTCCTCCTTGCCAGACCTTTTGTTTTTTCCTTGTAGCAGGCCATTGTATTCCCAATATTCATTGCTAACAGCACAATTGGGATGAATACATTCTTCAGTCTGGGTTATGCTATGAGGCTATTGAAAACACCCAGGTTGAGTCAGGCACTCCTCAGTCCTCAAAGTGACATTTTGCTCTTACACAATTTAAGCAAATCATGTGCAGCTGATTTGCCCAGTGAACTATGCAATTTGAATTCTTTACCTGCTTCGACGCAGGTCTATTGTGGTTTGAGTAAAATAGAATCCTGGTGTGCTTCAGGCGTTTCTCCATTCATCATATTGTTTCTTGGTCCTGTGGCAGTGATCATTTTTTTTCCCTTTTTGTGGAGTTGCATACCGAAGGTTGTCTTTTTTTATCTTCATGCCCTCCCTCTTTGCTTTTAGGCAGCAAGGTTTGTGTCATCTGCATGCCACAGGTTCTTAGTGGGTCTTTCTACAGTCCCGAGGCCACGTCCATCATATAGTTCACATTCTCAGTTATTTGTTCACGATACACATGGACAAAGTTTGACGATAGGATGCAATCCTGACGCATACCGTTCTTGACGTGAAAATCATACAGTATTTCTTGTTTCATTGTAATCACTGCCTCTTGGTCCAATCTAGTTTCCACCAAGTTCACAGTTTTTCATTTCTTGAAATCCTTCACTTAGGGGCTGTTTACGAGGCCGGGTAGCTGCTGACTTCTCTGGGAACTTCTTACTCCTTCTCTGCCCTCTTTCTTTCCCTCTTTATTCCAAGACCACCTTTTGGCTTCTAATCATTATCTTTTATCAAACAGTGTTCCAGTGATGCTATCTTTGGTAATTAAAAAAGATACCAGAGTCCTTCTGCCAAGGATGCCTTTTAAAAAACACACCAGCACTCCTCAGGGAAAAAAAAAAGGACTTCTGCGCCCTAAAAGATTTCCAGCCTCAGAGACCACAGGGAGCAATTCTTGGCTCTGTAGGGTTGCCATGAATCAGAATTGCCCCAGTGACACTGGTTTTAACATTTTATTTATTTTTATTAATGATGACTATTCTCTGTGTGAGTGAATATGTATCAGTGTTCCTTTTTCTTTTATGCATACAATAACTGCAATGTTGTTAGGCTCTCGAGTCCATTCCAAATCATGGCTGTACTGTGAACAACAGAATGTGACACACCACCCAGACTCGCACTCTCCTTGCAGCATTTCTTCTGCTTGAGCCCCTCACTGCAGCCACTGTGTCAATCCAACTTGCCCAGAGTCTTCCTCTCTTTCCTTCCCCTTCCACTTTCCCAAGCAGGATGTCCTTTGCCAATCGCTTATCCAGAGGCAAGTCTCTCCTGGTAACATTCCCCAAGTATGTGAGACAAAGACTTGCCATCCTTGCCTCTGGGGATCATTCTGGCAGTACTTCGTCCAGGATAGTTCTGCTTGTACTTTGGGTAGTCCATGGGACTTTTTCATTAGTCTTCACCAAAGCCATGGCTCAAATGCATCAGCTTTCCTCCATCTTCCTCTGTCAGTAGGCAGCTTTCACAAGCATTTGAGGAGATTGCAGGTACATAGTGTGGGCCAGGCATACCTTAGTCCTCCAAATAAAATCCTTGCTTTCAAACACTTTAAAGAGATCTCGTGCAGCAGATTTACCTATGAAATCCATTTTTTGACCCCTAGACTTCTGCTTGCATGAGCATTGATTGTGGATCCCAGCAAGATGAAATCCTTGACATTTTCAGTCTTTCTGTTTATCATATTATTTATCTGTTGGTTCAGTTGTGAGGATTTTAATTTTCTTGAAAATGAATTGCAATGCTACTGAAGGTTGCAATCCTTGATTTTCTTCCACAAGAGCTTCAAGTCCCCTTCACTTTCAGCATGCAGGGTTGTATTAGCTGCATTTCTCAGGTTGTTAAAAAATTGTTCTTCAATCCTGATGCCACATTCTTCTTCATATAATCCAAAATTCTGATTATTTGCTTAGTGGACAGGTTGAATAATTCTAGTAAAAGGATACTCTGATGCATACTTTTCTTGATTTTAAAACTTGAAGTATGCTCTTGTATTTACACAACTGCCATTTGATCCCCATGTATGGGTTTTGCATGTGTACAATGGAGTGTTGTAGAATTCTCATTCTTTTCAAGGTCACCCATAGTTTGTTGTGATCCACACAGTGGAATTACTTTTCATGGTCAATGAAACACAAACAATCTTTCTGGTATTCTTTCCTTTCAACCAAGATTCATTTGAAGTCAACAATGATATACCTTGTTCCTGATCCTCTTCTGAATCCAGCCTGACTTATGAAAACTTCCTGATTGTACTGCTGCAACCACTGTTGAATGATCTTCAACAAAATTATACTTGCATGTTGTACTAGTCTGGGTAGACTAGAGAAACAAATTCATGGGGATACATATGTCACATGTGTGTATAAGAAAGAGGTTTATATACAAGAGCAGTTGAACATTGAGAAAACATATCAGCTGAGTCGAGATCAAGTTCATAAGTCTTATTTTAGCCCATGTATCCAGTATCAGTCTATAAAGTCTTCTTCAGACTTACAAAACACATGCAATGATGCTGAATGCAGATGATCACAGGTCAGTGGGTAGAAAGTCTTTGGATCCAGTGGCTTTGTAAACATCTCAGTGCTGGGAAGAGTCTCCAAGTGGCTCTTCCAGTTCCCAAAGCACAGGGTCTATCAGCATAGTGCCATGTGTCTTGTCAGTAGAGGGTCACCAAGGGATGGGAAAGAGAGTGAGTGTTCCAGAATTCACGGAAGAAATACTGCCAGAATTCTCAGACGAAGGTCATGCCCACACGGATATCTCATTGTCTATGATCTGAATGACAGACTAGACTCCATCCCTACATTCTTAATCCTCAAATTGATAAATGACTATATAAGTACCATACATGTGCTATCAATGATATTGTTCTATAATTTGAGCATTCTACCTGTTGGGTAAAATTAAGTATCACTTACAATTAGTTGGCCAAGTAGCTGTCTTCCAAATTTCTTATCATAGATGAGTGAGTGCTTCTAGTGCTTCTTCAGATTGTTGAAACACTTCACTTGGTATCCTGTCAGTTCCTGGATGCTTGTTTTTGGCTAATGCTTTCAGTGAAGCTTAGATTTCTTCCTTCAGTACTTTGGGTTTTTGCTCACTAAACCTCTTAAATTGGTTGAAAACCAGTATTCTTTTTAGTACAGTGAGTCTGCATATTATTTACATCTTCTTTTGGGATTTCCTATATGTGTTAGTCCGGGTAGACCAGCGAAACAGATTCATAAGCACACATGTGTATATAAGAGAGAGTTTTATATAGAGCGTATTTGCACATTAAGAAAGCATCCCAAACCAGTTCAATACAAGGTTGTAAGTCCAATAGTAGCCTATATGTCTGAGAACAATCTATAAAGTCCTCTCCAGACTCACAGAACACATGCAATGATGCTGAATGCAGGAAGATCATAGTCAAGTGGGTGCAAAGTCAGTAATAGTAGAAGCATCTCAGCACTGGGAAGCATCTCCATGTGGCTTCTCTAGGTTCAGGTTTCTGTCTACATCAGGTTAGGTCCATGTGGCTTCTCCTTAGGGATGTTTGCAGAGAGCCAGCCTTGACAGTCAAGTGTCTCCAAGGAAGCAAACGGAGAGATAGTGTCTCCAACCTCTAAGAAGGAATTACCACATTCACCAGAATTCTCAGAGGAGAAGGCCACACAGAGGTCTCATTGGCTATCTCCGGAATGGCAGGCTGGACTCCATCCGTACACTCTTAATCCTCACACTGACACCAGATTAGGTGACTGCCACACTATATCATTCAATACTCTGAATGATAAAAGATTTAAGTTTTGCAACTTGAGGATTACATTTTTGTATTTCTTTCAGACTATGATATGTTGAGCACATGTACAAATGTGCTTGACACAAGGGATGTATGTTTGGATTGTGAAAAGAGCTGTATGAGCCCCAAATATAAAATAATTTCTTAAAAAAAAGATACATTGAGCATGTTTTTCTTGGCTTTCTAACTAGATTGTTGCACATGTCATTAGAATATTGACTTTGTCTTCTTGACCAACTCTTTGGAATTTTCTGCTTAGCATTTTACCTTCATCATTTTTCTATGGGCCTTTGCTACTCTATGATGCGGTTCCAGTTTAGGGTCTCTTCTGACAGCCACTTTGATCTGTTCCTTCCTTTCCTTTTAATGACCTTTTGCTTTCTTCATGTATGATATTCTTGATGTCATCCCACAGTTCATCAGTTATTTTGTTTTTAGTGTTTAATTCATAAAGTTTGCCCTTGAAATATTCTTGAAACTTGGGTGGGATATCCTCAAAGTCATATTTTTTCTCTTTGGAATTTTTTCATTTTATTTAGCTTCAGACTAAATTTATATAGGAGCAATTGATGATCTCTTTTATAATTGGGCCTGACCTGATTTTAGCATCTAATTTCTAGTTTCTCCATCAAGCAATTTGATTTTTGTGAATTTCATCTGGAGAAGTCCACGGGTATAGTTTCTGATTGTGTGGTTGAAAAAAGAAGTTTTAGAAGTCAGTGTCTTGCAAAATTCTATCATATGATCTGTAGCTTCATTACTATCACCAAGACCATCTTTTCTAACTACTTTTCCTTTCTCTTTGTTTCTAAGTTTTTCATTCCAACCACCAATCATTATCGATGTGTCTTGGCTGCATGACTGACAAATTTCAAACTGAAGATATTGATAGATGTCTTCAATTTCTACATTCTTTGATTAGTGATTGATGCTTAAGTTTGAATAATAGTTTTTATTGGTTGGATTTCCTTGAAGGCTGATGGATATAATCTCATCACAGACAGCATTATATTTCAAGTTAGATCTCGGGGTGGGGACTTTAAGCCAATGAATATAGGGCAATTCCTCTTGATTGTCCCATTCCCTGCATAGTAAACCGCATTTTTATGACTTAAAATGGCCAATATCAATCCAGTTCAGATCACTTAATGCCTAGAATATCAATCTTTATGGATTGCACTTAACTTTAAAAACCTTCCTAGAGTCATACTGTGTACATTACAAGTTTCAGTTATTGATATTTGCAACTCTATTTTTACCTTGGCTTGTTCACCACTAGCAAAAGAAGCTCCCAAAGACTCAACTCTACTTTGAGAAGATAGCTCTTTGTAATCATATTTTGAATGCCTTCCAACTTGGCATTCAAAACATGAGGCTCATCTTCTGGCACCATCTCTAGCATAGTTCTGTTGCTATTCTTCAGGTTCCGGTAACCGGCAGTGTTTCAACTCTGTCCTTGGGTTTTCAGAGACTAATTCCTGTAAGTAGGCATTCTGTTTCTTCCTCATGGTCTGCTTCTAGTCTAGAAATTCTACTGAAACCAGTTCACTTTGAGTGACCCTGCTGGCATTAGAAACACCAGTGACATAGCTTCCAGAAACACACAAGTCACCACAGTATGGCAAACTGAGAGATCAGTGGTATAAAAAAATTAATAGATTACTAAAAGCCAGAAGCAGTGCATCCTGTCTTAGTTTGTTCTTACTTCTTCATCTGAAAGCTACATGGAAACCTACGCACTTGCTGGGATTTGAAATACCAGTGACAGAGCTTCCAGCATCACAGTAGCACACACACCATCACAGTACAACAAACCGACAGACTGTGGCGTGGTAGTGAGGGAGGACCTCTGCCTACTCTGTTGGGCAGATTCTCCACATGACTTGAAAGAAAGCAGGATCTGTTTGTTTCCCCTGGTGCCCCTATCCTTATTCAGTCAGGGAAGCTGTTCCATTGCACTTGATGATTCTGCAAGGCTACACGACATTTCAGTTCATTCTGTAATAAACTGTCTATAAGCCATTTTATTTCACAAACTCGGTCTTGATTGTGGAATTAATGTGCCTCATACTGGTGACCTATAACACTATAAGCTGCACTCTTGTTCTCTGCTCCATGAAGACCTTGGTATGGGGTGTGTGTGTGTGTGTGTGTGTGTGTGTGTGTGTTTTGGGGGAAGTATCTTTGGAATCTCTCTCTCTCTCTCTCTCTCCTCTCTGTCGCGGGAGAAGAGTCTTTGGAGACTCCCTTCTGGGCGCCTCTTGATGGGTGGTGACTGAGTCCTCCCCAGCAGCCCCTGATTGTTCTGAGGTCGATTTGACACACAGACTTGCTAATGCATCTCTTGCTCCCTTGGAGCATCCTGCTGAGAAAATATTGAACCATTTCCAGGCTGTTTCCTTTCCACCCGGCCTTGATTTCTCTCCCACCTGCCCTTTATCTGGGATGTGCTCCAGCATCTCTAGCTCCGTGTGCAGTGGAAGCAGCGTTCATCACGACAGCCATTTCAGTCTTCTCAGGGACTTCACCCCCCAGCTGCAGAGGCTACCATTCAGGCTGTGTGGTCTGTGGGTGGTCAGCTCAGTGAGGAACTGGCATCCGTGTCCCTACCTGTCTCCATGGTTGGGTAAGTGGCTTAGCATCACAGCACATGTTTGTTCAGCTGCATCCCATAGGCAAGATAGTCCCACTTCTCTTTTGTCTTGTTGACGAGTCCAAACGCCTTAGAGTTTTTTATTGTTGTGCTTTTGACAACTTATCCATTCTACTTCAGAATATCTCTCTCACCTTGTGGCATCTGAGAGTTCTCAGAGAGTCAGTCGAGATGAGACAGAAGGAGCCCCTTTCTCCCAGCCAGTAACTATTACTCTGGCTTATGGGTCTTCTTTCCTCTGGCAGTCATTAATTCTGTTCATCAGCTAAACTTGTCTACACAGATGGACAATTATGGAAAGACTTTTACTTCCTGTGCCAATTAGAGACACACTGAGTGTAGAGTTTGCAGGAGGAAACAAAAAGATTCCCTCTTATAGTGCTAAAGGAATCCTGTTGATAGAATGGCTACCCATTGGACTGCTAACCTCCAAGTCAGCAGTTAGAACGTACGAGTGGAAGATAAGGCCTCCCTTAAAGAGTTAAGAGTCTTTGGAAACCTCCAGGGGCAGTTCTACCCTGGCCTACAGGATTGCAGTGAGCGAGGATCACAACCATGCCAGTGCGTGAATTGTATGTAATAGCATTTAGCATCGGTCAGGCCAGCCTTTTAGAGTATCTGTATATTATTGTAATGACCTTCTAATTATTATAAGAAAAATAAAAGTCAAGAGTGTTAACTTTTCAGGCTCCCATCTGTAAAAAGTAAGGACATGAATTTGAATCACAGTCTTCTTTGCTATGAAGACCCTGCGTTTTTTTTCCCCTCTGCCACAATGTTCTTTTGGGATATCCAGCTAGAAACTTTCATCGAGTCCCTGGGGGGTGTAAGGCTTTATGCACGTGGCTGCTAACCTTAGATCCCTCCGAAGAAAGACCTGGTCATTTGTTTTGAAAACTGTGTGAAACACCAATCTGTTCTGATAGACAGGGGTCGCATAATTTGGATTCAGCTCCTCAACAACCGGTTTTTTGTGAGAGAAGCAACGTGGTTTGCAAAGTAAACATCTGCCTGCATTTATGAAAAACTGATAAAAATGTGATCCTTTCATTGTATAGGAGGAAATCTCTTGCAGTTTAAAGAATACTACTCCTCTATGCCATGTATATGATGCTAGTTTGAGGAGAACTTTGACATTTTCGACCATTGGCATTTTCCCCGTTCTGCATCACATTCTGAAGGTCACCACTTCTTTATCACAGAGTTCAGTCCAGTCTTATATGTGAACTGTTTTATTCAGCTGATTTCCTCATTGAGTGTTTTGCAATTGGCCAATGGCAGAATCCTTTGGAAGAGTTCTGGGCCTCAGGTCTGATCTGAGCTTTGGAACATTTTAGCTATCCATGTTCGGCTCTATATATACCTATGGTTTTTAAAAGTAAAATTTCAATACGTGGATAGAAAACAAGGAAAGGAAGCTATAGAAATATGAAATAATCGCTAATATTTCTTTGCAGAGTGTGATAGCTGGTAGCAGAGGGCCTGAAACAGTCACCTGCTGACTGGAAGCTTGGGAGTGTCAATACAGGAGAAAGGGGTATCAGTCTGCTTCAGGAAATATTTTCAGTCTGGGCAGCATTTGGGGGCAATTTTACTTTGCCCTATGGGATCACTGGGAATGGGAATCAAACTGACAGCATTTGGGTGTTGTTTCATTTTTTTGGATTCCTTTGCAGAGAGTTGGAAGTTTGGTCACATTTAGGTTGAACATTTAGGTCGAACTTTATCCTTTATCCCCTTTATTTCTCTCTGTCTCTCTCTCATTCTAGAGAAAATGAGCGATGAACGAGTTTGATATTTGCAGTAAAATTAATCCCTTTGGCTAATGATGCATTTGTGTGACTACAACGGCCCCTTCTTATTAAACAGCCCACTCCAAAGGAGGGGAAGAAACATTAAAAATGATGAATGATGCCTTTCAGAAACTCCTTAATAGTAATGTAATAAATAATAGTGCTGCTGATACAACTTAGCAGGGAGTAAAACCAAAGGGCTGATGACATTGTGATGCTGCAACTACAGGTTAATGACTCTTGATGGCTAAATTTTATTAAATGACTGTATTTAGTATATCCAGTTTGTGAAATCCTTTCTACTTTCTCTAGTCATAGTTTAGAAATAATTGTGTTTTTTAGAGTTTTGTTGTGAATATGTGAACATTTATAGTGCAAATGGTCAATTTTACATTCAACAATTCACACTCTCTTTTGTCTCATTCATTGCAATCCCCTCCATGTAACATATCACACTTCCTCCTTGCATTACCTATTGCCATTCCACCTCCCTAACTCTTCTGAACTTAGCTGTTGTGTAAATGCTGCTGCTTGATCTCGAATGATTGATTATTGTAAGGTGTGTCTCCCTTACCAATATTGTTCACCTTATAGATCTGTGCATCACATTTGGCCTGACTAAGAGCCAAGAATCCCTTGGGGTGTATCATTAGTCTCTATCCAGTCAGTAAACCTGACCTTTTAAAAGTATTCTATATTTTGTCTCACACACACTCCCGCCACCTCCCTCCCAATACAAGACGTTTTAATGTAATCCCTTCAGAGGATTTGGTAGTAATAACTGGGCACCATCTAGTTCTTCTGATCTCTGGATTGTGGAAACTGATGTTGGGATTGTGCATTAGTTTACTGGATCAATTGTTTACAGGTGCCTTTGATTTTCATTACTCTTCTTTCCTCCGACAGGCAGAGCTTTTTAGAGCCCCCCCCCCACCCCCTCACCAGCATAGGATTTAGGATGTTGTCCTTCTGATTATGCTGTGCCAATTGACCTTGATATTCCCAGAGACCACAGTCCTGAGCTCTCTGGCCCCATGACACATTTCTTCAAGGTATTTGGCAATGTCTAAGATTTTTCATAACTTTGCCTCCTGCATGGTTCTCCATATTCAAGGATCTATATCCTTTGTCAAATCCTGATTGTATTTCTGATGGCATTCAGAGTTACGGTGTGAGTTTTGATCCTTACAACAGAACAAACCGTTGCCCAGTCCTACAGCCTCAAAATTGTTGCTACGTTTGTTGCCACTGTTACAGCCACTGTGTCCATCTATCATGTGCTTCTTCCAAAGTAGATCAGTTTGTATTTCTGGTAGTCTGCGATACTTTGAATATTCCTCAAACCCACCAATCACTTCTCAAGAGAAAGAAAAACTGTCTGCTCCCATAAAGATTCACTGCCTCATAGGCCCTATGGAGTGATTCTACCCAGTTCTACTGAATGGTCGTGGGTTTAGTTTGTTTTGTTTTGTGTTTGTAATAGGACATTATTCGGGCTAAAATACTCCTTATAAATGATTTCATTCAAGAGTGTCAAATTTTAGCTGTATAAGTACCACTTTGTATATATTATTTTGTATAGGAAACTAGATGATTAGGCTCCTTAAAACTGTGAATAGAGTAAATACATTCTTCACAAAGACTTTTCCCTTGAAAGAAATCCAGAAGCTTCAGCATATTCTAGCCACTCACTGTCTATTTTACATATTTCTTTTTTTAATTTTCCATATTTCTAGCTTATCATTTTTGCCTAGGAAATCAACACTGCTGCCCAATGAATTTTCTGATTGGTCCATTGATACTATAAATGAGTTATAGCTTCTGTCTTTGGAACCACTCTTTCTGGTAGAAATTCTGTATTTATCATCAAATAATGAAAAGCAAAAAATAAATTTAAAGCATATTAGGATGGAGACAGATAAGCTTATCACCAAGTAATCAGACACTGAAAACCTAATGCACAAACATTATATAACTCCTTGTGAAAAATACAGCATTTTCTTATGTTTTCTTACTACCCAAACTTTATGAAAAACAAGCGCATTATTCTGGCACTTAGAAGTCTTTTATCAGAGAACATATTTTCACCCTGATGGTAATTCAGCTCATACGCCTGACATTTTAGGAAATTTAATTTTCTTAAATGATGGTTTTCAGGTTGGTGAAAGATGTGTGCTTTGTTTATGAGCACATTTAGACAGTTTTATAATTTTAGCCCTGAAGGATCTGACTGTATTTTTAGAAATCATTTTAACCGAAACTACAGAAGCCATCTCTACCTTGTTCACTGTCGGTCTCTTGAGTGTATTAATTAGCACCATCCAACAGAATAAGCACAATAAGAAAGAAAATTAGTGTAATAAGTTCAACATAATGAATATTTTAAAATAGAAAGTATCTTCAGTGGGAATTCAATGACCTCTTTTCCAATATGGGGAAGAGACCTCATCTAGTTCTTTCTCTAACTGGTTCTATAATGTCAAGTAACTTATTTGAAAATTTTCCATGTATTATTTGCTTTTTTTAAAAAATACTTATTTATTTTAAAGATCATTTCATTGGGGACTCTTACAACAATCCATACATCAGTTTTATCAAGCATATTTGTACATGGGTTCCTATTATCATTTTCTAAATGTTTACTTTTTAGCCCTGTATCAGTTCTTCTTTTTTCCCTTTCCTCTCCTTCTTCCTATCCTCGTGGCCCCTTGATGAGTTATAAATTATTATTATTTTCATATCGTACACCAGCCGCTGTTTTCCTTCATCCACCTTTCTGTTGTTCATTTCCCTCAGGAGGTTATGTGTCAATCATTGTTACTGGTTGCCCCTCGCTCCCTTCCTACCCTCACTTCTCCCTACCCTCCCGGTATTTATTGCTACTTTCATTTCTGTTCCTAAAGGGTTTATCTGACCTGGAGTCCATGAGTTATGAGCTCTCTGCCCTGCCCTCCCCCCCCCCCCC
>PVJH01020015.1:0-29275 GCA_004026705.1 Nesogale talazaci | reverse complement strand
CCATCAGCTTTCTTCACTACATATACTTAAGCACCCATTTTGACTTCAGCGATCATGTCCGCAGGGTAAACATTACAGAATGCCAGGTTGTTAGAACAAGTGTTCTTGCATTGAGGGAGGGCTTGAGCAGAGGTCCAAGGTCTGCTCGCTCCCTCAATGTACTACCATATAAGTATATGTGCATAGGCTAATACATGAATTAACATATTTACATATATACACACCTGTGTTTATACCTCTATCAGTAGCTTTGTTTCCTAGATCTTTCCCCCCTTTCCTTTTATCTTTCTCTTATTTACTCTTTTTTAAATGAGAACAAACTATTCTTACTATAAGTCTGTTATTCTTACTTACTCTAAGTCTACAAGAACTGTTTAGACCAGGAGGAATCATTTCCGTTTCATTCTCATGCTCATTGTTCTTAGCTCCTCATTTCCCTCAGCTTCTCCTTCTATGCCCCCCCAAGTAACTATTAATACGGCTACTGTTTCTCTAGATTAACTTGTTCTGAATTTCCTATTGCAGAAAATCATACACAACCCAAACAGGAAGCAAGCAAGCAAACAAAGGAGAAAACACAACAGTAAAACCTCAATAGAACAGAAAGCAGGAAATATTAGAACTGAACTGAAATAACTTTACAGTGGGTCCAAAAAGGAGAAAAAAACATGATGTGGTATGACATGCCAACCTAACCACATCTTCCATAGTGACCCCATAGGATTGGGGAGAATTGCCCTTGTGAGTTTCTGAGACAATTGCTCTTGACAGGAGCATAAAACTGCCTCCTCGTTCTCCTGTGGAGCTGGCTGACCTTGTAGTTGGCAGCCCATCAAGTCATCACTGTGAATCAGCATTGACTTGATGGCAGTTAATTTTGGAGACATCTGCCAAAGTAGACGACGTTACAAAGCCCTCCGTCTGAGAGCAAGACTATTCACATCCCTGCCTGAATCATGGTCAGAAGCAGCAGATTCATTGGATGTTTTCTTCATGTGAGGACCCTGGAAAAGAGTTTGGGGTTCCCAATATCATCGATAACCTACTGAAAACCGGGATATCATAATTTCAGCCCTGATACTGTACATGTGTTTGGGTTTTATTATTGACAACTGTTGGATCACACAGGTTGTTGTACTTCTTCCCTTTGGACTTAGTTAATGACTCACTTAGATGGCTGCTGTTTGGAAGACAAGTCTTAAAGATCCCAGACACTTTTCTTGCTGATAACCTAGCACCACCTCATTTCTACAATATATTTTGATATAGTGCCATTATCTTCAGTGATCTCTTCATGAGGGCAAATATCTAGTAAGGCCATGTCATTGGACTAATTGTTCTTAGGTAGGTTACAATTAATTGCAAGTCCAAAACTCACACATACACTCATAGGTTCACATTATTAATATTTCATGACAGAGAACATTATAAATCATCTCCCTGAGACATAAATTCTGTTGGTAGCCTTATTAATTTAGAAAATGTTATTGAATTTAAAACACTGTTGAGAAAAGGAAATTGTAAAAGTATAGGCGAGCTTCAGGCTACAGTACATGAATTATTGACTTGTGCAGATTGAACCCTTAAGAGACTGCACCTTATTTACACAAGTGATGAGGGTTGGGGATGGGCAAAACTTTAAGTAACGCACATTCACAAAGACAGAACAGTGCCTCCTAGACTGATACCTACCATAAGAAAGCAAGGACAGCAGGAACATAGCAAATATATGGTTAGTCCCAGGTCACCATTCATTGGACACCTACAATGCAAGAGGTCCAAAATTCAGTGACCACCAATTTAAGACCTTGGCATAGCCATCATCTGCTGCTTCTCTCACTAGGGTATTTCAGACTCAAGTCCAAGGGAGTATGTCCCTTAAATCTTCTACAGGTGACTATGAGGTAAATATCAATTTACTTAATGGGTTTTCGACATCAAATGAAGCACACTGTGGCCTATAAAGGATGATATATTCCTTGTCAGAATAGCCAGCTTGACCAAGGACTGGATAGAAACTAGGGTCAAAAGCATCCAATTAGAAAAATAATGCTGGATGTGTTCTGCCCTTTAAACTGAACTGCTATTGAGTCAGTCTGGACTCAAAGTGACCCTATTCAACAACAATAGAGGTGTTCCTATGGGTTTCCTATATTATAACTTTATGGGAGTGGAAAGCCTGTCTTACTCCCCTGGGGTAGCAAGTGGTTTCAAACTACTGACCTTTGGGTTAGCAGCCAAATATGTAACCACTGTTAAGCATGTTTTCTCAAGGGGCTATTGCTCCACCTGATTTACCTACCAATAGATGTGCAATCCCTTCCTCTGAGACACAGGGACTCCTCTGCTCTCCCCATGACTTACTTACCCTTCTTATAGGGGTTTCTGTTGATTGGAGGTGACCTTAGCACAATGTTGTGTGGCAGCAACCAAATGATCTTCTCCCTCTCACCTCATCTTGAGAAAATGATCCCAGCGGGGGTGAGATTTCCTTTGTCAAAGCAGGTTTTATGATGTACTTAGAAAGAGGTCACTAGACAGGCTCTCTTTCTTGTTGCTTGAGAGACAGGATTAGAGGGTTACATGACCTGAGAGCAGAAATTTACCTTCATCTTGGTGTTTATAATAGTGGACTCTTGGGCTGAGCCCCGGTGGCATAGTGGTTGAGTGTGGGACTGCAGTCCACTGGCTTGGCGGTTCAAATCCAGCAGCAGCAAGGCTGGGCCTCCCACTCCCACAAGAGAGCAGTGATGCCCTAAAACAAAACAAAACAAAACAAAAAAGTAGTGGGCTCCTGCAATATTTGGCCTTTTCTGATTCACTAGCTTCACTCAGCAGTATGATTTCCAGATCCCTCCATGTCATGAGGTATTTCATGATTTCATCACTGTTTTTAGGGCTGTACAGTCTTCCATTGTATACATGTACCATTTTTCTTTATCTTGTCTTCCACTTTTGTGCATTTAGGCTGTTTCCAGCTTCTTGCTGTTGTGTGAAGTATGTTGCAATGAACATGGAAGAACATACATCTGTTTATATTTTGACTCTTTCTTCTTTGAATTGTAAGACCAGCAAAGGTATTGCTTGGTCATATAGTATGTCTTTTCCAAATGCCATATTGCTTTCCACAATGGTTGTATATTTACAAGTCCATCAACAATATGCAAGAATTTCTATTTTTCTGCATCCTCTCCAATATTTATTTTCTCAATTTAAAAAATACTGAAGTATTGCTGTGGATATAAGGTGATAGCTCATCATTGTTTTGAGAAATAATTTAAAAAGTAATTGTTTATAGAATTTCTATAGTTGGTACTTGTAATTTTTTCAGATCTGTAATACTTGGCAGGAGACATTGCTTTGAAGGGTTTTGTCACCTTGTTTGGCTTAAAAACACAAACTGTTGTCTTAGAAATAAAAGTTGTATTGCATAAGAATGAGCTTGTCAAAATAACAATGGCCTAGATGGTTAAATTTGTGTATTGTAGGGAAAATAAGAATAAAGAAAATACCCATATATGCAGTTCTTGTAATTATCCTTCTCATTCTTTATGTAGGTAGGTACTAACTCATACCTGTTGGCCAGTTTGCTTTTTTTTTTAAGTAATTGTTGATTTTTAAAAATGATTTTATTGGGAACTCTTACAGCTCTCATAACATTCAATACATCATTTGTATCAAGCATATCTGTACACATGTTGCCATATTCTTCTCCAAATATTTTTTTTTGAGCACTTGGTGTAAGCTCCTCTTCCCCCCACCTTTTTAAAATAAATAATTTCATCGGGGGCTAATGCAACTCCCATCATGGTCCATACAGACATCAATTGTGTGCAGGCCACATTTGCACACTTGTTGCCATCGTCACTCTCAAAACATCCTCCCTCTACTTAGGCCCCCAGTATCAGCTCCCTATATTTCCCTTTGTTTCGTATTAATAAATGTTAAATGCTGTGGAGGAATGAATTCGGTGAAGATTTGCAAGCAGACTACTGTTGAAAGCAAAGGACAGATTCACTTACCTATGGAAAATTATTTTTTTTCTGAAGAATCAGATTCTGTCAAATCCTTTAGCCATATACTTAGCATATTTAACGAAGCCTTCCCAGTGGGAAACTAGAGAATCTCTGTCTTGTTTAATTTTGACCGAAAACATGCACGCGCGCGCACACACACACACACACACAAGCAAGCCATATGTGGATGTTTTTTCAGAGCTGTTTATTTTGAAATAATTTTAGATACAGAAAAGCTGCAGGGAGTGCAGTGAGTTCTAATTCCCCCTCATTTGTATAATCTTACAGTACCATAGTATGGTCATCAAAACTCAGAAATCCATACTATTGCTTTACTGTCACAGGGTTACCATGTTCAGGATAAGCTCAGTGGCAGTGAGTTGAGTGAGTTTTTAATGAAATGCCATGATTTGTGTGCATGTTGCCAGTTTTCTGTTATGCCGTCTTTCCTGTTCTAGGATTTAATCTAGGCCATTGTTATTACATTTGTTGTCATATTTTCCCAGGTTCCTCTCTGGTCAGTGATTGTTTCTGTCTCCCCTTCATTTGGATCACTCTTTCGCTTTGAAGAGTCCTGTAGAAGGTCCCCAAGTTTGTTGTGCTGGTTTTTTTTCCTTCCAGGGTGAGAGCGAGATGAATTTTTGGAACAAATACTGTAAAGTACCTCTTTCATTGCTTCATGTCTTTAGTACATGATAGCCACATGGCATTATTGGTGATGTTAAATTTTATCACTTATTGAAGCTACTGTTTGCCAAGCTTTTCATTGAATAGTTTATATTTTCCCCTTTTCCTACTTTATTCTTTTGGAATCTAGCCCTTCCCTTTCTCAAAGGTGTGGTGAGAATTAAACTAGAATTAAGCTCTAGTTTTTAGAGGACAGTGTATCAGATATTATTTGGAATTTGCCTGGAAGGAGGACTTGCCTTTATTGAGTCACTTATTTATATTAGTTTGGATTTATTTTTATTTTATGTGTTGAGTAATAACACAATGCCTTGTTATTTTTTTTGCTCAAATTATTCCACTTTGGCCATTGACAGTTCTTTCCATTGGGTCCTTTTTTCACTTGAGCACTTCCCTTCTCTAATAATAAGAAGTGTTCCACGCTCATCTTATATTTTCATTGACTCTACAGGTTGCTGTTTTCCCAAGAGCCTGTTTTTGCTTGCTTGCTTTCTTAAACTTGAGAATGGTGGAGAACAGAATTATAGTACTGCATATGTTCGTTACTATTGGGCTGTCATCGCTTCTAGACCTTTCCTATGATACCAGAGAATTAGATTTTGTATGCATACATAGTAAATCAGGCAACACTGTTAATCAACGTAAGAAATGATATTTTTATTTTAAGCCTGTGCAATAAAGAAAGAGCTTCCTAAGCAGCAATATCTCTAAGGGATACCAAGAGAATATAATTTCTTCCAAATACTAGGCATAGAAAATGACATTCTCAGTTTTTAACAAGTTCACCCACTCGTAAGTGTTTGCTATGCTTGAGTTCCATAGATGTGTGTGAGTGAAATCTGATCTGATCTGGTATTGTCGCAAAGAAAGAAAAAAAATCTTTCTTCTACTATGCCCTCTGGATGCTTACTCTGACTCCTTCTTCCCACCTAAAGATAATTAGGGTAGTGTCAAGTTACTTTCTCTTCTGAACAACTGTAAGCACAACAGAAGGAAATACTACCTCGAACTGCGCCATCCTCCAAATTATTATGTCCGAGCCTGCGCCACTGCAGCCACTATATCAATCCATCTCCTTGATGGTCTTTCTCTTTTTCCTGGACCCTTCACGTTACCAAGCATGATGCCCTTATCAACAAACTGGTCTCTCTGATCACATTTCCAAAGTACATAAAACAAAGTCTTACCATTCTTGCTTCAAAGGAACACATTGACTGGGCTTCTTCTAGGATGATTTGTTTGTTCTTCTGGAAGTCCATAGTACCTTGAATATTTTTTTGCTCACACTATCATTTGAACATTTCAATTTTTCTTTGTTATTCAGTGTCCAACTTTCACATGCACATGAGGTGGTAGACAATACCCTGGCTTGGGTCAAGCAAATCTTAGTTCCCAAAGTGACATCCTTGTTTTTCAGTACTCTTAAGAGGTCGTGGGTAGCATATTTGCTCTATGGAATATGTTGGTTGATTTCTTGACTGATGCTTCGATGAGCATTGACTATGAATCGAAGCAAGATGAAATCTTGACTTCAGTCTTTTCTCCACTTATTATGATGTTACTAGTTGATCTACTAGAGAGAATACTGATCTTTTATGTGTTGAGTTGTAATCTATACTGCAGGCTGTAGTAATTGATCTTCATAAGTGCTACAAGATGATTTCAAGGCCTCCTCAATTTCAGTAAACATGGTTATGCTGTTTGCATACAGTTGGTTGTTAATCAGCTTAGCTTTAATTCTGATGTTGCTTTCTTCTTCATATACTTCAGCTTCTAGTGTCATCAGCTCAACATATAGTTTGCATGAATATGGTAGAATGATACAACTCTAATCCACATCTTTCCTAATTTTAAACCACTCAGTACTCCTTTGTTGTATATAATGATTACCTCCTAGTCCATGTTCATGTTCCACATGACCACAATGAAGTGTTTGGGAATTTCCATTTTTTTTCACTGTTTTTGATAGCTTGTTATGACCTACACAATTGAGTACCTTTGCATAGTCAATCAAACACAAGAAAACATTTTTCTAGTATTCTCTGATTTCATCTGTGATCCATCTGCTATTAGTAACGAAATCCTTTAATCCACATCTTTTTCTGACTCCAGTTTGAATTTCTGATAGTCTCTGTACAGATGTAACCATTGCTAAGTTGTCTTTAACAAAACTGTTCTGTAATTTGTTCATTCTGTTGGGTCACCTGTTGGGTCACCTTTATATGGAATGGGTACACATTTGAATCTCTTGTGGTCAGTTGGCCAGGTACATGTCTTCCACATTTCTTGGCATTGGTTAATGAGTTCTTCCAGTGCTTCATCAAGTTGTTGAAACATTTTAATTGGTATTCCATCAACTCCTGGAGCTTTCTTTTAGACTAATGCATTAAGTATCCTTGATAGTTCTTCCTTCCCTACTACTGGTTCTTGTTTATATATGACCACCTGCACTGGTACAATGCTGACCAGTTAATTTTGGTATAATGACTGTGTATTCTTTCCACTTTTTTTGATGCTTCCAGCATTGCTCAATATTTTGCATGTAGAAACTTTTTGCATTGCAACTAGGCCTTAATTTTTCTTTAGTTCTTTCAGCTTAAGATATGTTGAACATATTCTTCCTTTTCTGTTTTCTGCCTCTGTGTCTGGGTATTTTATTGTAATATTCTGTCTGCTGAAGCTGCCATTTGAAATTTTCTACTCAATTGCTTTACTTCACTATTTCTTATGTTTGCTTCATGTTAGACAGGGTTCTCTAGAGAACAAAACCAGGGCACTAGTAATTATATATATATATACATATACATACATATATATATATAGAGAGAGATAGGTAGATAGATATCTAACATAAGAAATAAATAGTTAATCTATAAAGCAGTACGAATGGCTCGGTGCAACTCACTTCCGTGAGTTTGGAACTGTTGGATCTTGTCATCTCGCTAACTATTAGTGAGTGACCTGTCTTACTGTTTGCTGCCTGTGGCTGGATAGCCTGAATTGCTCTACAGAGTAATTGGTGGCCCTCAAGAATTGAAGAACTGCCACTGTACTAGCTGTCTTATGGAACTGAGTTACACTGAGCCATTCATACTGCTTTATAGATTAGATTATTTTTAAACCATTAATGTCATAAATAAAAGATTCCTTCTAAAGCACAGGCATTAGAACTCTGGTTTATTAAGAAATGAGCTAAGTCCATATGTATAGATTTCTCTTTTTTGACACGTTTGTGCTTTTCACTTCAACAAAAATATGTAATAGGATCCAAGATGGCAGAGGAGGTAGGCACCCTCTCCAGACCTTTTACAACTGTGATTTGAGGAACCAAGTGAAAAGAATGTATTTGAGGAGATTTCAAATACAGCTTGTGAAGAAATTCTGTGATCTTTTTATTTTCTACACATGTTTTGAAGCCCCTTTTCTAATTGCAAGTCTAGCAGTTCAGACCCACCAGGTACTCCTGTTGAGGCAGGCCACATGCTCCAGTGAAGACTTACAGCTTTAGAAACCATCTCAAGGTGTCTGCAGTCAGTTCACCTGATGACTGGGCATTTTGTCTCTTTTTGAATAATCTTAGTATTTTGTTTACAATGACCAGATTGTCACCAAATATGTTTTCCTTTGTGTGTGTCTTTTAAGTTTCCCCTGTTCTCGAAAGAACATTCACTTTTCTTTTTCATTTCTTACATCATTCCCCTCTTCTGTCCGGCTCTGAAGAACTTCCTCTGACACCGTTGGCATAAAAATGTAAGATGGTAGAAATAAACTGCTTCTCAATTTTTCTTAAAGTGAGTCTTTTAAAAAATATTAATTATTCTAACCTACTCCATTTCTTGAAAAATTCTTGATTTCCATTGCATTATCGCCAGTTGAAGAGGAGATAATTTCTGATTTGTAGGCACTCCCACTTTTAAGGTTAAAGGGGAAGTTTTGACTTTTGATCTTAAGCCCAGTGCTTGAGATGTCAAAACACACACACACACACACACACACACACACACTACCTCTCCACCTCCACCCCGCAAGCATGACAGGGACATGGTGCTCGTCTTTTACATAAACATGATGTTGTTCTCTTTAGGACTCAGACTTCATCTTGATCTCTGTTTCTCCACAGAATGATTCTGCCTTACGAGAAGAGCCCCATATAGTTGTATTAGTTTTGAAAAAGTGGAGGGGCAGTCTTTTGGATTGCAGTTTTACAGACTTAAACTAGAAAATAATTAAAAGGAGCTCCAAGAGGGATGCAGAAAGTTCACCATGAGTGTCTATAGCTAGGAGTCCTGGTGGTCTAGTAGTTATGCACTGGGCTGTGATTCGAAAAGTCAGCAATTTAAAACCACTGGCCACTCTGCAGGAGAATACAGGCTTTCTTCTCCAGTTAATGGTTATAGTCTCAGGAAACTCATAGGCACTGTTCTACCCTGTCCTGTACAGTCCATGTGAGGCAACATCGACTTGGTGGCACTGAGTTTCGGTCTTGGTTTGGTCTATAACGATTAGCATCCAGTCATTCCTGAAATTGAAACCCAGAACCAAACCTAGTGCCAGAGGATTGATTCAAGTTCACCCCTCATTGGCTTTTTGAGGTTGCACTTTGCAGGAGC
Source organism: Nesogale talazaci (assembly GCA_004026705.1). Taxonomy (NCBI): domain Eukaryota; kingdom Metazoa; phylum Chordata; class Mammalia; order Afrosoricida; family Tenrecidae; genus Nesogale; species Nesogale talazaci. Next base: position 19,962 of record PVJH01020015.1, on the reverse strand, counting down.
AGATTAGTTACCCTGTCTCTCTTAGATCTTGTGGGTTTGATCCACAACCTTGCAGTGAGTAGCCCCATGCTTACCTGACATCATCTCTAGGGCACCTTAATAAGTCTTTCACAAGTTGTTAAACTAAGCTAGCGGTGTGAGTTGGAGTACATTTCAGGAATAAACACAGTAGTTAGTATTGACTTAATGAAATTTCAAGAGAATTTTATATTCTTTCACCTAACCCTCTAATCTAGTGGTTCTCAACCTTCCTAATGATGTGACCCTTTAATATCCTTTAATACAGTTCCGCATGTTGTGATGAAAATGCCCCAATTATTTCATTGCTACTTCATAACTGTTATTTTGCTACTGTTGTGAATTGAGTGACCCCTGTGAAAGGGTCATTTAACTGCCAAAGAGGTCACAACCCACAGGTTGAGAACCGCTGCAAATCCTTTAATATATTTTGTATTCATAGCCTGCTTTTCCACAATAACCCTTAAATGTTGTTTTTTTAAAAGTTACATCATATAAATTAATTTTTGATCCTTTCGGTTTTAGATCAAAACACTATATTCCTTAATACAACGATGTATGCCTTATCAACACTTTAATTCACTCTGTCTCTACAAAAATCCTACCTGGCTTTCAGGGACAGTGTTATAATTACACTAGCTCCGTAACTGTGCTTTTTCATGTTTTTTTTTTGGGGACGGGGGGCATCACTGCTCTCCGGTGGTGGGAGTAGGAGGCCCAGCCCCACTGCTGGAATTGAACCTCCGTCCCAGTGGGCCGCAGTCCCGCGCACAACCACTACGCCACCGGGGCTCAGCCCCACTGTGCTTTTTCAAAATGTGCAGATGGTGCGAGAAGGCAACGGAGCCATGTGCCTCTGCTCATGGTTCCGATCATTGTAGTTCTCACTCCCTCCTCTTCTCGAACCTTTCAGATCCTCCCTCTCACTCCCTGTTTCCTTCCTCTGCCTGCTGCTCACACCGGCTCTCACCTTACTGCTCTTGCCAGACCTCTTTTCCCCAACTAGCCTCAACTCGATCTGAGGAATCAGAGAAGAGAATTGCTGACATGGGGATATTTCCTATTTCCAAAAGAACAGAAATAATTTCAGATCCCACATGAATGAATTGTTGAGAAGATTGATATATTTTAGTACATGCAGACACATAAAAATGGTAAATACTTTGCATGTGTGTTTCAGCTGTCATTCTTCTTGCGATTATTAGAAAATATCCTAAAAGTAATGCAAGCCTTTAAAAACTATCCCCCACATTAGAACATCAGGTTGAAGTGGCCACGTGAGATGACTATGTCTATAAGTTCACCCTGCGGGCCATGTCAAGCACTTGTAATACATTTCTCTTTGTGACCCAATGGGAGGAAAAGGCTAGTTAAGCAGAAAACAACTTATGCATGTACTTTTAAGACATCGTGCTCTGTTCTATTTCTAAAGGATGTACAGGACCCAGCGCGGCAGTGCTTCTTGTCGTTGTTCAGTGTTGTTGGGTCAGCTTCCAACTCATAACCACCCTGCAGGCCTCACAGCGAGACTCTGCCCAGTCCCGTGTCGCCCGCCCAGTCATTCCGGCGTTCAAGCCCATGGTACCAGCCCCTGTGTCAGAACATCTCCTTCAGGGTCTTTCTCCTTTTCATTGTCCCTCTACTTTTCCAAAGCTCATCCAGGAACCAATGAACTCACACCCCCATATTGTTTAAGGGTTTATTTTCATCTCTGCTGAATTATGAATACATTTTAGAAAATTGGGTTTCTCTGTTTTATCATGCCAGTAAACAGAGAGATCAGACTTCTCTGAAGAAGTTAATGTGTGACTCATTCATAATCAAAAAGAATTTCAACCACACCTTAATTGTGCATTAGGAAGAGAAAATAGATTGTTCCTTACTTCCTGATATTAATTTAATAAATGCTTATTGATTTCCCAACTGAAGTTGGTTCTGACCTACAATCAACTTAGCATGCATTGGGATCTTTTCTGCCCTTTACTTAGAGTGATGAGATTTCATGAGGGAGCTATTATACTCATGTATAATCAGTGAATGGTATCCATAGTTATGGAAAATGCGAGACTCAGTATGGTTAATAAATAGACACTGAACTCTTTCTTTATAATGGAAGTTCATTGATGTTTTTAGGAATCAAACCTATATGTAGCATTTCTAACCTACATGGAGGATCATATACTAAGTGAATTCTAGACAGAGAATAAAGATTCTGATCATAATAATAAAATGAGCTTTCCTTACACTGGGAACATTGTGTTTCATCATGGTTCATTTATAGTGAGCAATATATTGAAGAAATGTTAACATTTTTATTCACTGAGATACAGTTTCTACACAAAAGAAAATTTTTATTTTCATATATTCTATGGAACTAGCAAATATATAGTGCTCATCAAAGAACTGAATATTTATATGAAGTGTTTGTGTGTGTGTGTGTGTATGTGTATACAAGGAGAGACTTCAAAAGTTTTGGAAAATTCAATTAGCTTTCAATTCTGTTTGATGCTCTCCTGTGTGTGTGTGTGTGTGTGTGTGTATGTGATAACATAGTTTTAATGGCACCAATCTATTCAAACATTTAATGAATGTTAATTCACATATTTTTAATATTTAGCATTAGTGCTATTGTAATTATTCTAATTATAATAGAATTTATTTTTCTTGCCCTCTCATGGTAGTAGGTTTTACTTAAATTTTAAAAAGCAAATAATAGTGACAGCTTTAACATTTAGAATTTTCATTCTTGACTTCATGTAGTCTTGGGTACATGATAAGTATTATAAACTATTTAATTGCTATTCAATGGCTGCTATTTCATCTAATAAATTTTAGGTAAATGTTCACTTTGTGGTTAAAAGTTCATGTATTAAGATTCTTATGACTTTTTCTCTCAGTATCTCAGAAAGAAACGATTATCTCCTCCCTTTGAAAAAAGTAAAGAAAAAAAAAGAAGTAGATTGTAGTAACTATCAAATGATATTTATTTGGTATTCGGGACTGAGGAGATTATAAAAGCATCACATGTTCTTATTAGCATTGGACGCACAAATATTGTTGTCTCCGCTCCACTCTAGGCACAGAAGGAGCAGGACCAGGGAGCTGCCAAGCAGATGGCTTCCACTTTGCCATTTTCAAAGTGAAGCTTTCATTTTGCATCTTGTTCCAGTTACCCTGGGGGCAGTGTTCATTTGCCTTAGATTAAGTGTGCCAAGAGGCTGCTCCCACTCTGGAGAAGACAATGTGTGTATGGGAGAAAAGGGGACTCGAGAGGTGTGTGGGCAAACAGCATCAAGGCACCAAATTACAAATTAATGGCTGAATTCTAGCATGTTCGTATTTTGAATCAGAATCTTTATTAAGGGTTAAAGTGCACATACTTCTGGGTCTTAATCTTCCCCACCCTTTCTCTGGCTCATTTCTCCTAATCATTACTGGAGACATTTGGATTTGGTCTGACAGTAGCTCAGGAAGAGGTCATGAACACAGCAGTCAAACCTGAGCTGGCCTTGGGTGCTCTGCCCTCTGCCTCTCTCCCGGGCAGCCTCCGCGGGCTTTTTCCAATTCCTCACATTGTTTCCTCTCCTTTGGTGTTTTTTGTTTGTTTGCTTGTTTGTTTTCTTCTCTGGTTGCTCTTTTCTCTCTTGATACAGTCTTAAGCTTGGCTCAGCCTTATTTTCCGATTCTATATTTTTTGAAACTTTTGTGTGGAGGTGTGACCCAATTTATTTAAGCAGATGTACTGAAAAGAATATAATATATTATCATTTGATCTCCACTTTTACTCATTTGAAAGCTGTTTCAGAATGTTGAAACATGAAAGTCAAGGGAAAATGCATGCGGATTAAGCTCAGGTGCATCCCTTCTGACCAGGAATGTGACTAGCCTGACAGAATGCATTGGAAAGTGGATTGTTGCAAGTGCAAGAAGGTTAAATTTTAGCACCTGATCATTTGATTTTCTTTATTATCCATTAAAATTGATTATTGTTTTTAATATTTTCGGCTTCTTCTATGATTGAGGTTTATATGTCTTACTTCAGTGTTTTATTAGTTTTGTTTGTTTGAATATATTCTTAATATTTAATATTTCATAATGCATATGAGATCCAGTATAGATTAATTTATAGAGAAACTAACTAGATATAGGGTTCCTTGAAGGTATGGCAGGAAAGGCTGGAAGAAAGAGAGAGGGTAATAGCTATAAGTACAAGAATGAAGAAAATGTTCTAAAAGTAATGATAGTGGTGATTATACAACTCTTCCTGATGTGACTGAACTATATGATATGTGTATTATATGTTAATAAAATAGATGGGAATAAAAAAGATAAAAAGTTGAAAAAACTGGAGTTCTTCATGATTGAGTTCCTAAATTATAAGATTTATGAGGGAAAGGCAAAAGGCAAGGAAATTTCTGACTGGAATCTTGGGGTAGAAGGCTACTAACTTGAGAAAGATGCTTAATTTATTTCGGACCATAGTGAGTTGAAGTGTAATCATATAGTGGAAGTTGTTCTTTTGTATTTACCGTGAGTACTCATGATTGGCACACACCTCTCCTCCACGCAGTAATTCCTTCCATCTATTGACTACATCATTTTAATCCAGGGTTTTCAAGTCCATTGCAGAAGTGGGATGTTAAACCCCAGGTCTACTTCTGGGAATATTATGCATCACTTTTTACCCACTTTTCATTGCAAGGATTTATTCTCGTGCCCAACCTTATTCACGCGAGGCAATGATTTGGGGGTCCAGCTACGAGACAGGGTGAGTTGGATACTTTTAGATATTGAACTTTTAAACTCCGTGGAAAGCTCAGACCTGGAATTTCGGCAGTAGGAGGTCGCAACTTGGATTATGTCACGAGGAGTGCAGTTAACGACATTCATGGAGAAAAATAGAGGGAGCAGTGGTCTCGGTGTAGAGCTCTGGAATTGACCGGCACACACAGAGGTGGTCTGGGGAAAAGGATGCTAGGAAGAGCATCATGTTAGGTGTTGTCCCGCAGAAGTCCAGAGAGGTGGAGCATTTCAATGAGGTGGTAGAGAAGAGGGTAAACTGGAGCTGAAAGGCATAGGCAACCCAGTAAAGTTTATCTGCAAGGTACCCACTGAAAAAAGGTGACTGAATCTGGGAGAGGTGACTGAATAGGGATCCCACTTTGGGGGCAGAAAGCAGACTTCCACGGGTTGAGAAATAAGCAGAGAGGAGCCCTTGAGAGGGAGAGGGTTAAGAAATTGGATTTAGGGGGAAATTGATGATGCAAGGTTTCTGGGACAACAGAAACAAAAGTGCTTGCTGAAATGAAATTGTGAGTGTATCTGTCGAGTCCTGCTGTCTGATGTGCTTTGTTTAGCCTCCATTATGATTGATACCTCATATTTGTTGTAGCAATTTTGTTAATTTACCTAGCAATAGAGAATATAATTATATTTCTGGTCCCATACTAGTTGTTTTACATGATGAATTTACCTGTCCTGGGAAATGCAATTTATCTTTGGAAAGAAAATCACATTTTTCTGGGTTTTGAAAACGAACACACAACACAGAAAAATGTGCCAATGAAACTTTGCTGTGACTTTGCAGTACTAAGGCAAATTGTGAATTCTTTTATTTTTGTTAAAAGAAGAAAAGATTTATATAGCTTGTTTCTCTGGATTTAAACAAATGTTAATATTATGTTTCTTTGTTGTCCCAGCTCCCAATCTTTTGCTGGGAGCACCTTTAAAGGGCCTTTCTTTCTCAGAACTATTTTTTTTTTTTTTAGTAATAGGAAAGCAGAGCAGAAAGAAAGACTTATATCTAGAATGAGCTGAACATTTAATGTTCTGATATTTGATAAAAGACCTATCACTTATATTTTATTAATAAATCATGCCATTGATAATTTTATGATGATTCACATTTTTCTAGTGGGTTACATAGCATTACTTAAAATGCTTTATATATTTTTTCTATAAATTATAAATTGTTTCTCACTAAAGACCAGAATATTCAAAGGGAGCAAATCTGAATCATTATTATTATTAGTTCTCATGATAATGGTGATAGTAAGAATGATTTTCCATATGTCTTAGGGTCTCTTTTAAGTAGAATTTCACAGAACATAAAAAATATTGATTGTATCATTTAATAAAAATCTCTGAACATCTCTCTGAAAGATCCTGCTTAGTAGAATATTAATTTTTAAAATCATTTTATTGGGAGCTTGTACAACTCTTATCACAATCCATATATACATCCATTGTGTCAAGCATATCTATACATTTGTTGCCCTCATAGAATATTTTTTGAGTGAGTCCATTATAAACTGTGACACATTTTGACTCATTACCTTATTAGCAGTGTTCCTTTGTACTTTCATTTTAATTTTGGTGTTGGAAAATTGGATCAAAATAGTTTTATGCATTTTAAATGAAATCGATTCACTAAGCTTAAACCGATTCAATCATATTCACTTTTTAAAAATTCCCAATGCCTATCTTCAGACCCGGTTTATGATAAACTTGAATAATACTTGAGCATGATATGGGGGAGAGTGAATGGAGGACAGCGTCTGAGTCTGTATCTTTCTATAAAAATTGCTTCTCTGTGTCTTGATTGACCGTGCACCCTTTCTAGCTCATTTTGCTCTGATACTCTTTTCATTCTGGCTATTGGGGTCAATCTGTCACTGCCAAAGGAAGAGTTCGTCACGGGATGAGCTTCTAGCAATCATCTTTCCATTATGCTAGTCGGAATAGAATGCATTTCTGAACCAAAGTTGCCTGATTCAACAAATGTATATTTGCTGATGAGATTTTCAAGAAAGCCACATTCAGTGTTATCCTACCATGTTGATCATGTTCAGAATTCTTCTTTACAACAGGCCTCCTTCCCCCAAATAACATTTCCCCTAGTGTTTTATTTAAAGGTGTATATATAGTTCATTAATTCCCATGTTTTGTTAACTTTCTTTGTATGTTGAGTAGGATGCTGATTTGGAGAGGGGGGATTGGTGGGGGACCAGTATTAATTTTCAGCTGTTCTTGAAACTATGTAGCTATCCTCATCTCAAAATCCTCTCCATTTATTAACCCACACACTCATTTCGGGCCACCCCCTGACTTGGTTGGGCAATGTGAATAACCTCTTGCTCTCTAGTTGATTCCCACTTGAAGTGATTCTGAACTCTGGAACAAAGCAGAATTCAGAACCCATACAGTTTCCAAGACTGTAATATTTATGGAAGTCAATTGCCATGTCTTTCTCCTCCTGAGGAGCTGGTGGGTTTGAACAACCGACCTTTTGGTTAGTAATTGAGTTATTAACCATTGTGCCATTGGGGTGCCTTGTAGATACTCCAAAAAACAAAACAAAAAAAACCAACCCCAAACTCACTGCCAGCGAGTCAGTGCTGACTTATAGTGACCCCTGGAGGTTTCTGTGACTGTAATTGTTCAAGGGAGTAGAAAACCCAGTCTTCCTACCAAGGGCCTGATGGTGGGTTTGAACTGCCAGTCAGCCCAACACATAACTACTTTAACACCAGGGTTTCTGCAGCTTTACTAGTTAGCTACAATTACTCTGAACTTCACTCTTTTGTGCGACCAACTCATTTGAGCAGTGCATCATTATATTAGTCATACTAGCAGTTATAACAAATAAACCTCTAAATTTCAGTGCATTTCCACCCTCCGTACTTATTTTTCACTTGTAGTGAACAGAATGGATTGGGTCTATGTTCTACTATTCATGGTCTTTTCAGAACCCACGCTCTCAAAAGTTTATCTGTGTTTCCAGGGCAACCTGGGTGTCATTGTCCTGGGAGAAGGAGAGAGCACCAGTGATCCCATGCAGCAAATTGTTAGGTATCCGAGCCCGGAAGTTTCAGAAACCCTTTCTGCCATTGTTGAGAATGCAGGAACACAGCCACCTAACTCTTAGGGAATTCTGGGAAATGCACATAGTGCATAGTGGGCTCCCAAAAGAATGCCCTCTATGCTACATTGAACATGTTTGACAAGAGTGTATGTTATATGATAAGGCTTCAGAAAGTTTATGAAAATTTTATTTAAAAAAATAGATTTATGTAATTCACATGTCATACAATTCAATAGTTCCCATCAAGAAGAGTTGTACAGTCATCACTGCACTCTGTTTTAGAACATTTTCTTCTTTCTACTCCTCATTATTAGCTCACAATTTCCTCTCAACCTCCCCTGCCAGACCTCCAAGGTCATGCCACACCCCAGTAATCCAGTGACTGTCTCAATAGGTTCACCTAACCTGGATTTCATATAGAGGAATACATTCAGCAGCAACAACAACAACAAAACTATCGTAGTTCCATCTCTTCCTTGGAGTTTTTGGAGCACTTCATAATCTCGTTGTTGGGTTTTTTGTGTTGCTACCCATCCTGCTGGTGAAGGGAAAATTGATTGCCTTCCTATGGTGATTTATTCTAATTTAGGCTCATTTAGAATATGAAATATTGGACCTTATCTAGTTTCCAAGATCTTCTGTGATTTTAGTTTGTATTTTTTCTTTAGTTTTTGTTTGTTCATATTAGTATCTCAGGGGTGCGATGTCAGTGGAAGTCCCCCTCTTAAAGCAGTGTTCTGTGCTTTTCCGTTTTTCCATATATGAAGCCAAAGATTCAGTATATGAAGCTCATCGGGACAGAAAGTAGAATAAGAGTTTCGGTAGAAGGGGGGAACGGTGGTGGTGAGGTAAAAGGGTGATAATGACAAGGAATCGGTGTAGAAAAAGAATGTTTCAAAACTGTGGTAACAATTGTACAATTCTGCTTGCTGTGATTGAAATATAGAATGATAGGATTTATGTATTAAATCTCAATTAATAAAAAAGAAAGCAAAAATAGGAACTGGAAGGGGAATCATTCTAATTTTTATTTTCTTTAATACCACAAACATACTGGAAAAGTGGTGTGTCCTTCCTTCAATGATGGCTAGCAGGAGCGAGCAAATCTTCCTCTTTGAGTTTCCTTGGACATCCTCTCTGTGAGAAGCTAGCACTGGCTCTTTAGGCCATGGGAGCAGCTGGTAGGTTCAAGCTGCCATTTGACTGCTAACCTTCTAGAAATGCTTTCCATTGTAAGGTACTGCTGTTGGCTTGCATTGTATTGCGTTTCCCATCTGACTCGCTACTTTGAAATACTTTGTGAATGCTCTTGCAGTCCCCTCCCCACTTTTTCAGTCACAGCTAGCTGACAAAACCTCTGTAGTCTCTTAGAACTTGCACATAGCTTATGTTAGTGAATCCATCCATCCGATCACTACTCCAAACATTTGCAAGGGAAAAGAAGGTTGAAATTCACTGTGTTTGGTGCTTTAATCCAATTGGATAGAGTTGCCTGGTGCCTGGACAGCGGCATGAGGACTAGGTCCCCCCAGCTATCTCGGGGTGAGGGAGACTGGGGGAAGATATTTAGGATGAGTCTCTTTTATTGCTCATTCCTGCTTTCCCCCCTCCAGATAAGTGATTAATAAGGAAAAGAATATTTTTAAAAAAGAATAGTTTTATTGACATAGCTTACACTGTAATCAGTATGTCCATGCACACACAATTCTGTTGATAATGCCGTCGGGTGGGATTATTCGATCATGGATGCTATCTACTCCCCTTTCCCCTCCTCCCTCCATACCTTTCTTTTGCTCTCAAGGAACCACCACTCTCTGAGAGGGGGGATCACCCTCTTGACCTTCATGCACTGAGCGATCTTACATATACAAATGAACATATGCAAATCTAACATGATCACTGAGCTAAAACCCATTAACAGCCTTACTAGTCAGGGGAGGACGTGTTACAGAACCAGAGGATAGTTATGTGGGTCATCGGCACCATACCGCACCCTAGCTCTGTCAAGCTTGTTTGACGATATCTGACTCTGGCACCTAGTAGAGTGGCTAGATCTACTAGATGCCCTATAAATCCAACTAACCAAATGCAGATTTTTTTTCTTCACGCAACATATTCTGTCACACACAACACTCTCTGTTTTTTGTTGACGTTCAAATGTTTCGTTGTAATGACCACTCTGAAAATGCTCCTAAGTCAAGGGTTTGTTAAGGAAGTTCGTAGGCTCCAATGCAGGTGGGAAATGCTGAGCATTGGGTTCTTCTGTCAGAACCCATCACAACCTTTTCTGAGGGCTGCTGATAAATGCCCACAGGGTGCGCCACTCCGGAGTCAGTTCCAACCTAAAGGCAGTCACCCATAGAGTTTTACGCTTTGTGCAGTTCACGTTATGTGAACTCAGGCAGCAGTGCAGAGCAGAGGTCTTTGGTGGAGCAGATCACTTTGTGTCTGGTTCAAAGGTGTGTGGTTAAGGGCATCAAGTCTGTTCTGACTCACAGTGACCCTGTGTGCAACAGAACAAACCACTTCGCAGTGCACACAGTTCTGCGGATTGAGTCCAGTGTAGCAGCCGCAGGGTCCATCTGTCTTGTTGCCGGGCTTCCTCGCCGCCGCTCCACTTTACCAAGCATGCTGTCCTTCTCCAGGGACTGCTCTCTCCTGACAACATGCCATGGACTTTGGTTAAAACATAATAAATCGAAACCAGAGGCTTAGTGTTTTGCCAACCTTACAGAGTGAGTTAAAAACAATAGTTCTCAGATACTCTGCATCAAATCCAGTGCATTTTTACTCTTAGAAAATATGGGATTTTAACTATCAGGTTTGTAGCATGGACATTAGAAGTAAAGTCTGAACCCAGTCTGCACTCTCTGAGTGAAGAAAGCTATTCATTTGTAAGAGTCAAACGAGAATATTCTTGCAAAGAGATGGGTCTTTCTCTATGTTTTAGAGCTCCTGGTCTCTCCCTAGTGGGTGCTCTGTTTAACTAATTGACAGTTGCTTCAGTGTGTAAATCGGACTCAGCGACATCACACACACTTTTTGTTTGAGGCTGTCATCAGTTTTTACCTCAGTAATCCTTATGTTACCAGAAATCCAGTTTTTCCCTGCTGTATTCTAATTAAAGAAAGCATCTTTAATTCAAGGAATTTTGTTTTAATATGCCTAGTTGGTGTTTGGTTTTCCCTGGCCTCTTCCATGAGCACATAGCATACTTGGCAGGTCTGCCTCGAAACCGGCACAACTGACTTCAGCAGGTAGAGACGGCTTATGATAGAGTTGCTTCAGAGCCCTTATATAATACTCCCCATGTTTCCCTCCCCCTCCCCCATGAACCCTTAATGATTTAGAAATTGTTATTGCTTTTGCATACCATACACTGTCCAATGTGTCCCTTCACTCACTTCCCTGTTGGCCATGCCCCAGAGAGGAGGTTATATGTAGATCCCTGAAATTGGTTCCCCCTTTCTACTCCACCATCCCTCCACCCTCATCACTAGTCCTGAGGGAACATCTATCCTAAATTCCTCATGTTTCCGACTCCAGTGTACATCCCCTGGTCTAATCGGTCTTGTCTGTAGAACCGGGATCATGATAGTGGGTGGGAAGAAGCATTTGAGAACTAGAGGAAAGTTACATTTTTCATTGTTACTACACTGTACTTTAACTGGCTCATCTTCTCCCTGCAACCCCTCTGTAAGAGGATGTGGCTTCACCTATTGATGGACTTTGGGTCCCCAATCTGCACTATCCCCTATTTATAATGATATAATTTTGGTTATTTGATGCCTGACAGCAGATCCTTTAAACACCTCATAATCACACAGGCTGGTGTGCTTCTTCCATGTGGGCTTTGTTGCTTCTGAGCTGGATGACTGCTTGTTTACTCAAGCCTTTAAGACCCCAGATGCTATATCTTTTGATAGCTGGGCATCATCAGCTTTTTTCACCACATTTGCTTATGCACACATTTGTCATCAGCAATCATATCAGGAAAATGAGCACACAATATTATGATTTTCAGTTCTTGAAGCCTGATAACTGATCCCTTTGACACCTCATGGTCCCACAAACTGGTGTGCTTCATCCATATGACTTTTATTGCTTCTGAGCTGTATGGCCACTTGTTTACTCAAGCCTTTAAGACCCCAGATACCACATCTTTTGATAGCTGGGCACCATCAGCTTTCTTCACCACCTTTGCACACATTTGTCTTCAGTGATCATGTCAGGAAGGTGAGCCAATTTAGTAGAACAAAGTGTTTTTGCACTGGGAAGTACTTGAGTGGAGGTTCAATGCCCATCCCATAGTCTGCTCTTAAATTGAATCTGTACATAGGTTAGAACAATTAGACACGGTTTATAGATAGCACCTTTTAGTCACATTTGTCTTAGAAACGTGTCACTTTCTATGTATTAAAAGCATCAGAAGTGCAAGGTACACTAAGATGCCTCTGGGAAGCATTTTTAGAGCTGTGGGCTTAGTGATAGACTGCTAATCATAAGGTTGGCAGATCAAACCCACCAGTCACTCTGTGAGAGAAAGGTCGTCCACTCACATAAAGAGTTACTATCTCGGGCTGAGCCCCAGTGGCATAAGTGGTTGAATGCGGCACTGCGACCCGTGAGCTTGCCGCTTCATATCCACTGGCGGCTCTCAGAAGCAGCGTTGGGTAGCTCCCACAACCACAAGAAGGCAGTGATTCCCCCAAAAAACAAACAGAAAAAGAGTTACCATCTTGAAAACCCTATGTAGAGTTGCCATACATCAGAACTGGCTTGGTGGCAGTGGGTTTTTTTTGTTTGTCTGTTTAAGACGTCTTTTTTTTTTTTTTAAAAAAAATCACTTATGAAATGAAACAATCAATAAATACTTCAGAGCAAAGCTAAAAATGCCTAAGGGGAAGGGAAAAAACAGACTAATGGAAAGGGAAACCCCATTATAGAAAGAGAGAAAATGTTGGGCACTTTGAAGAATGTTAACAGTGTCTGGAAGAACTTTGTGTGGAAATTTTTGACTGGGAGTCTAAAGGGCTCCTAAATTTCCACAAGAAGCAATAAAATATCCTTAAGAACAAAACAAATAAAACGACTATCTCTATCAGAATCCTACAAAATTAATAAGAATGTTTTGATGAACATCAAAGTGATGCCTATTTTAATATCATAGGTGTTAGTGAGGGGAGTTGGTTTGTTCCTGCCCATTGTACATAAGTCAGAAGTTCATCACCTGGGGACTGCCAGTTGGAATTTTGACTAAGCAGTCATTGCTCCCGTGTGAGACCTATACATATTTCATATCATGAAAGTGTCATCATTCCTGGGCCTCCCACTCCTACCACAGGGCAGTGATGCCTAAAAGAAAAAGAAAAAAAAAAGTGTCAGCATTCTTTATACAAATATGATAATCTACTGCCTACTAAACTTACACATAGCAAAGCTAAATGTGTTGCTCAGAATTATAAAATTACACCTTTCTACATGTATGTTCTGCCTTACTTCAAACTCCCTACAAATCCAATTTGTACCCTCTATCTCCTGCCCCCCTCCTCTCTCCACACCACCCCAACCAACTCCTTTTCATTTGATGACAGCTTCAGACCACAAAGATAACATGACGATTTTCATTTCTGCCTTACACCTAGCAGTCATGCCTGGGATTTTTAGAACTCAAATCCAATTACTATCATCTCCAATGGGTTCTGACTCTATATTTTCCAGAATCTAAATATTTAAGGGAGGAGGCAGAGTCATCTTTCTCCTGATGAGGGGCTTGTGGGCGTGAACCTCTAATTTTATAGATGAAAACTCAATGCTTATGCCCCAGTGCCACAAGGATTCTCTCTAAAGGCCTGTGACTTAGACTGTGATTTAATGCCAGGTGTGTGTGTCTTTGCTTATTTTCTTACAACTATGAAATTAATGGGAAGGAAGCAAGAGCACCGTAAGATTTTACTAGCAGAATGGCAAGACAACTTGGATTAGAGAAGTAAATAAAATTAGATGGGGCTTTCAATGCCAGAGACATTTCCGTCCATATTCCTGATTATGATTGTATATCATCCATTCTGTAAGCAATTTCTTTTTCCAAAGCTTAGTAACCATGAGGCAGAATAGACAGTAGGAATTACTCAGAGTGCGTGACACATCGAAGGTGGTTAGTGGATTTTTAATGAATGAAGATATAGAAAAATGATTAAAAATAGAATAGTAGTGGCACAGATATTCAGAACTTTTGTTTCAGCTTTTGCTTAACAGGAATGCTTTTTTTAAACTTTGTTTTTCTAAGAGCAAAATAAATGCCAAGAGCAGGAAAGACAGATATACCTTTCACATTACCCAGAAAATGCCATTAGTTTCCTTTGCCTACTATTTAATGGCATTGTAATCTTCAAGAAATCCCAGAGAGTGCTGCAGAAAGTGTCTTTAACTGAAAATTTGGTGGTGCTGATTATGTGTTTGGAGAAGAGAGAAACGGGTGTAAGGGGCATGCAGATTTCATTCTAATATTTTTAGACTGATAATGAGCACCAGTTCTGGAAAGGGTCTTGTGGTTATAATTTATCCTAGCCCCTGACGGTCTTCTGGCTCCTCTATCCTCTCCCAAGTCAGTCAGTCATCGTCTTTGTTGTTAGATTCCACCCAGTGGGTTCAGACCTGCACCCAGACAAAGCACTGCCTGGCCCTGCACCATCCTCACAATTGTTCCCATGCCTGATCCCCTTGATGGAGCAACAGTATCGATCCTGCTCCGCAAGGACTTGCTTTTCACTGCCCCTCCACTTACCAAACATGATGTCCCTCAGGGCCTGCTTTCTCCCTCTAGCATGTCCAATGTACGTAAGGCAAAGTGTTGGCATCCTTGCCTCTAAGGGGCACTCTGCCCTTACTTCATTCAGTGCTGAACAGTTTGTGCAAGTTAGTAGCAGCACCTAGTAAATAACTGTGACATGCAATATGTATCTGAACTTCAGCTGCACACACAGGATGATAGAATGACAGAATATCTAGGGTCAGAAGCTTCTACTAGGAAGTATGAAGCTTCTACTTGAAGTATGAAGGTCAGCAGTTAGTGTTAACTCCTTACTGTGGTCGCACTTTCATTTTCATAATTTAATGATATTTTCCTCCATGCTGAAGAAGTCAAAGATGCCAAGTTACTTCCTAATTTCTTCTTCTGTTTTGCAGGGGAAGATGGTGAAGGGAATGGGCGGGGCTATGGATTTAGTGTCCAGCGCCAAAACCAAAGTGGTGGTCACTATGGAGCATTCTGCAAAGGTAACGAGCTCCCAGAATGTAATGTTCTGGAAAATCCCCATACTCTTGTTTACGTGACCTGTTGTCCCTGCTTCATTCAAGTTGATGTTTACATTTCAAAGAGCAATATAATGTCTATTATTATTATTAAGTCTGTTATTATTAGTGTGTAAAGGGTGTTTTAACTTTGAGAGAGGCCAACGATAATAATGTTCTTCATATTTTTGCTTTGCAGGCAGATTGAAGGTAAAAGATCATAATATCTCCAAAGGCAATGAGGAAATGCTTTATTTTTAGGAGTTTGGAAATATTTATTTTTGCCAAAACCCTGAGGTGATCTGGTGCAAGTCTGTACAACGTCATTGTGGTTGGCGCCTTGGGACACTATGTAGAGCACCACAAGATAGGGAACTAACCACTGTATGTTCAAGGGGACACTTTAGCCTCTTACCCAGTCAGGGAGGTTCCATCTTTGCTCCCCATAATCTTATTGATATAAATGTCACACACCATACACTTCCTTAGTTAAGTCATTTTTAAAAAGAGTTGTATGTGTATTGTCACAATCATTTCTAGTGTTCCCTCCCTGTCTCTGCATTCATTATTCACTCCCCAGTTCCCTACACCCCCACCCACATCCCTGATAAACAATTATTGATGTTTCTATGCATCCATTCCTTTTGTGCTTCACAAACAACAACAATACAAAACAAAAATAACACAAAACAGAAAGGAAACCTGAAAATAAACGATAGGAAAGAAAGGGACACCAGCAATATTTTAAAAACCAGAGAGGAATTTTCTGTCATGGAACATGCAACACATACCTAAGCCTAGAACAAATTCAGGTTGGGTCAATGGGAGGTCAGCGGATGGAGCATTATATTATATGTAGTTCTATTCACCACAATCAAGTTTACAATAATTTCTGATAGCAAAGCTATGAGTTCCTTGCATAAGACAAGAGGGGACCTACTCGAGACTTAATCTGACAAGATACTCTGCAGATAGATTTGGGGCTCCCAGTGTTCCCCTTAAGCGTCTACAGATTTAGTGTTCACGATTTTAGCTCTGATACTTCTCCCTTCCTTTTATTCCCGTCTTGTTGTTGTCACCTTTCGGACCACAGAGGCTGGTGTGCTTCTTCCACGTGGACATCGTTGATGGCTCTCTTAAATGGCTGTTTGTTTGAATTCCAGTCTTAAGACCCCAGGTACTATCCACTTGATAAGTGGGCACCACCTGTTTTCTTCCCCACACTTGACCGCGGCAGCACCCGGTTCATCTCATTAAGGGTCTTCCTCTTTCACAGCCCCTCTCCTTCTCCAACCAGGGTGGTTCACTTTGGTGACTTCCCCAGTGAGTGAACTGCTCTCCAAGACATTCCTCCCAGTCACTTCTGCTGCTTTCTCTTAAGTTGAACAGTCTGCAGGACGGATCCGTAGGGCTTCTTGAAAGTAAAGCCGAGGGGAGAGATATGCTCCTGTATTCTCTTGCTGAGGATTGGTCCCTGTCAGTGGGAGGACTCGTCAGACTGCCTTTCCTTTGCCTCCCTTTCCAGCTGGCTCCCTTGGGTTATAAATATAACCTTATTTGCCTTTGAAAAGCAAGCTCTTTGGTTTTTTTTTTAATTAAATCAGACAAGAGAAACACTGTCCATTCTTTACAGCCAGCTGCTGGCCCCCTTCAGTTCAGAGGTAGCAGCTTCTGGAATTGGAGCCTGGCTGCCCATGTGCTGCTTTGGTGCAAAGGAAACCCCGCTCCCCCACTTAGCATCACTCCTGGAGGTAGGACACGTCCTGGGCATGGGTGCCAAAATGGCATGGTGAGAGAAATTTTGTTTATGCAGAGGCATTAGGGTTTCATGCAAAATTGGGATTGTTTCTTTTACCTTTAGCCTCGTTTCATCCCTTTACAAGTGGGAAGAAAAGGAAGGGCACTGTGGTATGCAGCGCTGGGTGATCATTGGTGGGGAAACTGACACGGTCCATATGTTAGTCCTGGTAGACTAGAGAAACAAATTTATAAACATGCAAATGAATATAAGGGAGAGGTTTATATACAAGAGGAATGGACATTGAGAAAGCATCCCAATCCAGTCTAGTCCAAGTCCATAAGCCTGATATTAGCCCATATGTCTGATGCCAATCTATAAAGTCTTCTTCAGACGCAAGAAGCACGTGCAATGACTCCAGGACAATCACAGGGCAGTGGGTGTAGAATCTTGTGGTGGTAGAAACATCTCAGCACTTGCAGGGGTCTTCCTTTGCCATCCCAAACATCTCAGCAATGGGCAGGAGTCTCCACGTGGTTTCTCCGGCTCCAGAGGTCTGGTTCCATCAGGGCAAACCCACAGGATTTTTTCCTCTACCTCCTCCAGGTTCCAGGACTCAGGATCTATCAGCATGCTGCCATGTTGTCTTGTCAGTCAAGCGTCTCCCAGGAACTGAGTAGATAGTCTCTCACCTCCAGCGGGCAAATATCATGAGATTCCCCAGAATTCTCAGAGAAAGCCATGCCCATACAGAGGTCTCATTGGCTATCTCCAGATTGACAGGCTAGACTCCACCCCTACACCCCTGATCATGAAATTAACACCAAAGTACATGAATGTCACCGTCCACTCATGTGATTTGTAAGGAGCCAAAGCTGAGCCACCCTCAGACAACAATGAAGAGGGTTTTGTGTTTTGGGCATCACTGCCCTCTGGTGGTGGGAGTAGGAGGCCCAGCCTTTGCTCCTGTGGAGCCGCTGCTGGAATGGAACCTCATCCCAGTGGGCCGCAGTCCCGCGCACAACCACTACGCCAACAGGGCTCAGCCCCAACAATGAAGTGTTTTAAGCCAAAGTTTCATTAACGCATAGGACCACTTGAAAACAATGGAAGCGGGTTTTCCTCTGAAGGGGAGAAAACCCCGTAAACATAGATAAGATGTACCTGGGCACCTGGGAAGCAGGTACCCTGTCTCCCCATGGTAAAGCGAGAGTGGAGGAGGAGGACCTTGTCTGGGGGAGCGTTCTTCATTTTAAAGGCACAGTCAAGGGCGTGGAGTGGGCTTTAAGCTCTGCAGATGATCACTCTGCTTTGTCAGTAGTTGCTCAGTCAGTCTTTTGGTCTCTTTTTGTATTTCCTTTCAAATTCCATCTCATCTCTGGTTCCGTGTCAGGATCTTTCAGATTTATCTCAGTCTACAGTTCATACTGGGGGTGCTCACCTGGTATTCACCTCAAGGCTAATCATTTCCCTGCCTATTCTTTCCACGAGACAGGTGCCATCAGCCAAGTGCTTAACAGAAAGCATTCTGAGAATCCAGTTGTACCCCCCTAATCCCCACTTCCTCTCATACCCTTTTATATTACAATTCTCCAGGTGCTGTTTGAGAGACACATAGCAGTACAACACTTCCCAGTCTCCCTTTCATGGAGCAGCATTCATTGGGACTCAAAACTGGGTCGGTGGGATTTGAGCCTCTGTGATGTGTATGCTCGCCAAGTTGTAGCCTTAAAGAGAAAGCTGATTTTATCCTCTTTCTGCCTTCCGCGCCCCGCCCCCCCTCCAACCCCATCAGGTGATTTCTGACTAAAGCCCTTGAATGAAGGCCACACTGCTTAGTGAGGCTGCTGCTTTGCCCGTCATCTCTTTGTGTTCAACTTCTCCAACAGCCCATCTTGTCCTTGACGGCAAGGCCTCAGCTCTGCTAAAATCTCCACAAATACATCTCTTTGCTTCCTCTTCCTGGATGTCTTACGTTCTGATCCCCCTTGCCTTTGCACTCACTCTTACCTGTACAACCCATACAACCTTCTCTCACAGGTCAAGGAGCCACAGTTTCTATGAGTTTGCTGGCTTCGTGCCATCCACCTTCCAGACATGTTCAATGTTCAAATATATAGTCCTTGACCTTTGGTTGTTCAGTTCATATTAGGATGATCTCATATGAGTGTGTTAGTTTGCTTACACAGCCATCACATATTTATGGAGGATCTACTACGTGCTGTTCACCGTGGCGCTCAAAAGCTCATTGTCGTGGAGTATATTCTGATTCCTGGTGATCCCATTGGACAGCGCAGAACTGCCCCTGTGGATTTCCGAGGCTGTAAATCTTTATGAGAATAGACCGAGCATCTAAGTCTTTGTTCAGACCAAACATCGCTATCCTTCAAAAGAGACTACAAGCTGCTTTCTCAGTGGTTGCTCAGTCAGTCTTTTGGTCTCATTTTGTATTTCCTTTCAAATTCTATCTCCTGAGGAGCTGCTCGTGGTTTTGAACTGCAGATTTTGTGCTCACACACGCAACCCCCACTACATCCCCAGGGCTCCTCTGCCCTGTGGCCAGGGGCTGAGAAGTAAAGCATGAAAAGAAGGCCCTTCCTTTGGCTAGCTCCGCCTCTCAGAGCAGAGGGAGGTACAAGGGAATGTTTTAAATAGCTGGGTGTACCAAATACTGTCGAAAAAATAGAGCATGGGAGTTTGTTGGGGGAGAACAAAGGCCAGGACTTCTGAGGTCATCGCACCTGGGTGGAGATCGGAGGGAGTGGATCAGGTCAAGAGAATTAGCAGTGGAGTGGGAGAAGGCAAGGTGTGTTGAGGGATTTGCAATTTAGCTTCTGTGGACAGGGAAGGGAGGGAGGGTTAGATGAGAAATGGTCTGACTGGAGCACCAGACAATTTCCAGATTTCCAATAGTCTTATATCACTTGTGAAGGGATTTCTAGTTTCTTCCAAGGATTGTGTTCTGAGCCATGATAGGCAAATGTCATGTGTAAGGTTGTAAGGAGTATGCTTTGTTGTTACATACAGTAATCCATACATAATAAATAAT
>PVJH01020014.1:0-41546 GCA_004026705.1 Nesogale talazaci | reverse complement strand
AGAGCGGGTTGTGTTCAACTGCTAGCTACAAGATCTGCATTACAAGCTCACCTGTTAAGAGATGCAACCATTTCTCAGAAATCCTATGAGGCATTTCAAATCTATCTATAGGGTTAATAGGAGTTGATTTGATGGCAGTGCATTTGGGTTATTATTCCTAGTGTATAGTTTTAAAATTTCTACTTATAATTTCAGCTAACAATTCAATTACAGTTGATTTCTGCAGCTAAATCCCAGGTTTTCCAACTGCCATTCCAACCTTTTAATCCACAATATTCATATTCTAATGCATTTTGGGTTTGTTTTTTTTTTGGCATCACTGCCCTCTGGTGGTGGGAGTAGGAGACCCAGCCTTCGCTCCTGTGGAGCTGCTCCTGGAATTGAACCCCCATCCCAGTGGGCTACGGTCCCACGCACAACCACTACGCCACCAGGGCTCAGACCTCTAATGCATTTTTATTAGACTTTTTGTTCAATTTCAGACTGAAGAAGTGGATTAAATTCTTCTATATAGTCATAATTGACTTTAGTTGATAGTAAGTCAGTCTGGATAACCCATAAGAATTTAGACATCATACCAAGAACAGGTTTGACATTTTGAATACTAGTGACCAAAAACCTGAGTTGTTGTGAGATGACATTAAGAATACCATGCATAAAGAAAGCAAACGGTCATTACAAACACAGGAAGAATGGAAAACCAAAATGGCTGTCAGAGAAGAGTCTGAAATTTGTTCTGGGATGCGAAGTAGTGAAAAGGTGAATGGAAGCTATAAATTAACACTGACAGACGGATCAGATCGAAGGGTGACCTTAAAAGACAAAGGGGTGCATTGTAATGACAAACGTGGAGATCTGGAGTTAAACAACGAAAAATGGGGAATCTGCTCAGCACTTCTCAATCTAATGTGAACTGAAGAACAGGGCAGGCCTCGAGTTGCAATACTGAAGAACTGTAGAGGTAAATATTCAATGATCCAAATATCCAAAGAATCTGGAAGGAATGCATGGCATTGTACCAACAATAATTGGTCTTCCGTAGGCTGAATTGGCGCAGACTCAATGGCAGTGGGGTTTTTGTGTTTGCCTTCATGTTCACGCACTGGTCCTAACTCTACTCTCATGGGGGGAGGGCTGTGGCAGGTGGCACTGAGTTGATTCCAACCCATTGGGACCCTGTGCACAGCAGAGATACACTGCCCTGTCCTTCACCGTGCTCCCTACAGTTCCCATGTCTGAACCCATGGTTGCAGCCACTGTGTCAAAACACTTTGCTGAGCGTCATCCTCTTTTTGCTCTGCCCTTCCACTTTACCAAGCACGATATCTTGCTCTCAGTAAATTTCAAGACAGGAAGTCTAAAAGACAGCATGGAATCTCCAGGAAAGATTGTCTAACTACAGTATAGATGCTCTTAAATACTAGTTGGGGATGAAGAGAAGGAGATTACTGAATATGATGACTGGTCGCAGTTCTGAGTCATCGTGACCATATAGGGCAGACAAGAACCTCCCCGCAGCATTGCTCTGTCACTGGTCTCTCAGTTTATTCTTCTAAATGGCTTGTGTGTTGCCGGAATGCTAGAATCTATGTCACTGGTATTTCAAATGCCAGCAGGTTCACTCAAAGCAAGAGTTTCAGCAGAGCTTCCAGACTAAGAAAGGAGAATAAAGAAGAACATGGCTCCCCATTTTGGAGGAAAGAGTCATTGAGAATGTTATGCTCATATCAGTTAGCTCTTGGCTCAATGTAGAGAATACCAAAATGATATTCACATGTGTTTAATGGACCATGCCAGGGTATTTGACCGTGTGGACCATAACGAGCCATGTATAACCTTGAGAAGTATTATCCATGAACCAGAAGTTCATTGTTTTACTATAGAACTTGTAGATGGATCAAGGGGAAATTATGCAAAAGAGCTAGTGAACACTGCATGGTTTGCACTCAGGAAAGGTGTGCATCAAGGTTGTATCCTCTCACAATAATTATTTCATCTGAGCTGAGCCCCGGTGGCGTAAGTGGTTGAGTGCGTGATGGCGGGCTTGGCAGTTCAAATCCAGCAGTGGCTTTCAGACATGGCGCTGGATGGCTCCCATGACCACCAAAGGGCAGTGAGGCCCATCAAAAAAAATTATTTCATCTGTATACTAAGAAAACCATCAGAAAAGCTGGCTTATATGAAGAAGACTGTGACACCAGGATCGAAGGAAGGCTTATTAACCACCTATGATTTATAAATGACATAATTTTGCTCAATGGGAGATGAGGCACTTGCTGATGAACTCAGATTGTGGCCTTCATTATGAATTACAACTCAATGTCAAGAAGACCAAAATCCCATAACTGGTTACCAAGAGGTAACATCATGATAAATGGAGAAAAGATTGAAGTTTTCAAGTATTTTTGTCTTTTTGGATCCACCGTCAGTGTTTCTAGAAATCACATTAAAGAGATCAAAAGATGAGTTACAACAGGTAAATCTAGAGTTTTGAAAAGAAAAGTTTTTTTTGAGGACTAAGTGGTGCCTGACCGAAGCCATGGCATTATCTACTGCCTCATCTCATATGCATATGAGAAGTAGACATTGAATAAAGAAGACCGAAAAAGAATTGATGCATTTGAATTATGGTTCTGGAGACAGATATTGGAAATACAATGGACTGCTAAAAAGATAAACCAATCTGTTTTGGAGGAAATATGACTAAGTGCTCCTTAGAAGCAAGTGTGACAAGACTTCATCTTACCTACTTTGAACATCTTTTGGGTCAGACCAGTCCCTGGAGAAGGACATCATACTTGGTAAAATGGAGGGGAAGCAAAGAAAGAGGAAATCTCTCCACAGGATGAATTGGCACAGTGACTGCAACCACAGGCTCAGACAAGAGGACACAGGACAGGGCAGCCATTTGCTCTGCCGTGCATAAGGACTCACTATGTGCCAAAACCGACGTGATGGCACCTACCAGCAGAAATAGCAACAACACAAGAATCGGGCTTCTTGATGTTGTCCCCAACAGTCCCTGAGTTGGCTCCAGCTCATCACCACCCAATGAATGCCAGACACCTGTCTGATCACGTGTCAAAGGTATGTGAGGCAGAGTCTGGTCACCCTTGCTTCAAGGGAGCACTCTGCGCTTCTTCCCAGTTAAGATGACAGGACAACCATCGGCCACATCCTTCTCCCTCAGAGCCACTGATGAGAGAAGCTCGTTGGGATGAAATCTATTCTTCTCTCGACAACTATCTCAAACAGTGAGCCAGGAGATAAGAATTTTATTCACCAAGTCACCACGACTGCTTAAGGTACCATGATTTAACCCGGCGTGAAAACTGAACGTTTGCTTGCTTGACTGAATTCGTCCGATAACAGCAACAACAATAATAACAAATCATCTGTGTAAGGATTTGGGGTCAGAAATGATTACAAGCTCAGATGCCAACATAAAAGCTGGCAGTTGGACCCTAAAAGTAGCTGTAAAGGAGAAAGTCCTGACATCTGCAAGGGTAGGCATTATAGCCCAGAGCAGCATACCAAGCAGTGGTACTCTGTCACAGAAAGTTGCCACATGTCCAAATCTACTTAACCTAACAGTCTGAAGTTTTGTGGTGGTTTGTGAGTTTCTGGACACTCTGTGTGGTAGTTACATAATTTCATGTCAACTCGAAGATATATAAAAGTACAGAGGTAGAGTTTAGCCTGTATAGCAGATCACAACTTTATGACCCCACTTGGAAGTGTGACCAAAATATAGAGATAAAGAGTACTCTAAGCAGTTCCCCTCCCTCCTTCTTCACTCCCTCCCTCTCTCCTTCCACCTTCACCTTTCTGCTTGATAGACACCCAAAGAGCTACTGGAGCCGTGTCATGTTTTCCACAAGTGAGATCCGTACATTCTGCATCACTGCAACACAAACCTGTATCTAGAGGATCTAAACTAGTATCAGATTTTGAACTGGACTGGAAAGGAATGTATCCTTAATAAAGAATTACTTCTTGATATAAAGCTCACCAATACATATTTGAGTGTCACTGGAATTGTTTTTTTAATCAACTTGGCCTACTACACTATACCATTTATATTTCAAATACACGTGGAATTATCGATGGAGAAAAATTTTCAGCTCATTTTCCAGGATAAGAACAGATTGGGGAGTAGAAATAGGCAGTCCTTTTCAGAGATTAGCCACTGAAAACCTTATAAATAACAGTGGAATATTGTGTGATAGAGTGTCTTGAAAAACTCTCAAAATAAGATCAGGGAAGAGCTGGTCCTCAAATGCCTTAACAATGCCACTCTTGTTTTGTTTGTTTGCTTGTTTGTTTTGTTTTGTTTTTTGGGGGCAGTGCCCTCTGCCCTCAGGTGGTGGGAGTAGGAGTCCCAGCCTTTGCTCCGTGGAGCTGGAATTGAACCTCCATCCCAGTGGGCCGCAGTCCCGAGCACAACCACTACGCCACCGGGGCTCAGCCCAACAATGCCACTCTCAATAATGTGGATGGAGTAAAATATTCAGCATTATGAGTAGTGTGAGAAATACATTAATAATCAAAATGGGAAGTGTAAGAAGTATGCATCTAGAAAAATTGGAAATTTTCACAAATAAATGAATTGTGTAATGATCACCATTCTAGATCTTTAAAGAAATAACTGTTACCTAGAGAAGCAAAGCCTAGATGCTTGTATGTTTTCAGAAACAGGTTCATATCAAGAAATGGCTCACACCATTGCAGAAGAGAGTGAATCCAGTCTGCTTCCAGTCTCTGGGTCAGATAGAAACAGAGAACTTCTCCTGACTCCTGTATTTTCAGGAACTGAATAACAGGAAGAAAATAAATGCAGCAGGAAGACAATTGACTGGTAGATGCCAAATGGAATGAATCCAGGATTGGCACAAAGAATCCAAGGCCAGCAGACAGCTGATGGCTCCTGTGATTGGCAGACAACTCAATAGGAGATCAATGAGCCAGGTTCAAGATTCAAATCCAACAGTAGGAGGGAACAGTAGTTCCCACAGCCACTTTACACTGAATAGGTCACCAGGCCACTCCTTGAGTCAAATTCCCCTTCCTCCTATCAAGGCTGTGACCAGATTAAGGAGGTTTACTCTTCCAACAACTGCTTGGCTTCATTGCAAACAAGCCCATCATAGAGCTGAGTACACTGGGTTAGATACATCATAGAAGAATCCTGACCCACCCCAACTGAGATAGAATTCACCTATCACAGAAACATGTGGTTAAGAATCAGTGGTAATGGGGGCAGAAGTTCACACCTCAAAAATAAGAGTGAATAATAAGAGGGCAAAATAAGACCACAGGATTTGACAGACTACCAATTGAAATGCTTTAATAAACTTATGAAAAAAACCACAATTAAGTAATATGAAGGACACTTACTTGTCCAAGCAACTAGAAGAGTTCCATACTTGTGACCCTTCAAAAGAAAGGTGCATTAGTCCAGGTAGACTAAAGAAACAAATTAATAATCATACATATGTATATAAGGGAGAAGTTTCTGTACAAGAGGAATGGGGCATTGAGAAAACCATCTCAACCCAGTCAAGTCCAAGGTCATAAGTCCAATATTAGCCCAAATGTCCAACAGAAATCTATAAAATCCTCTCCAAATTCATGAAACACATGCAATGATGGTGAAAGCAGGAAGATCATAGGCCAGTGGGTACAGAGTCAGGGGTGGTAGAACCATCGAAGAGCAGGCTGGAGCCTCTCTGTGGCTTCTCTAGGCCCAGGTTTCTAGCCTCTTCAGGGTAGCTTCTCCTGAGGGATGTCTTGCAAAGTGCCAACTTGACAGTCGAGTGTCTCCAAGGGAGTGAACCATGAGTTTCTCACCTCCAAAGGGGGAAACACAGCCGGATTTCCCAGAGTTCTCAGGAGAAACTATGCCCACACTGAATTCTCATTAGCTCACTCCAGAATGACAAGCTAGAATCCATCCCTACACTCTTAATCCTGAAATCGACACCAGATTAGGTGATTGTCATGAGAGATGAACTAAAAATGCAGAAATTATTGAATAATATAATTTTATCATTTACAAATAATATTTTTATCTGTAGTAGTATATAAATAGGGAGTAGCAGAGATGCATGCGAGGTTCGGAAGGAGACATGGAATGAGAAATAGAAATAATGAATTGAAGTGGATCTAGATGGAAAGCAACAAACATGACAAAGAAGTTTGTATATGTTTTATTGATTTTTCCAATGCATTTGACCACCTGAATTATAACAAACCATGGATAACAATGGCATGTATATGAATACATTGTCCCCGTGAGAGACCTGGAGAGAAGCAGTTGTTCACATAGAACAAGAACAGCTTGCATGGTTTCAAATCAGGAAATATGTGCATCAGGGTTGAATCCTTTCACAATACTCATCTAATTTTTACATCGAGCAAATAATCTGAGAAGCCATAGTGTATAAAGATGAATGAGATATTGGTGTAGGGGGAAGACAAATAACACAACCCTGCTTGATGAAAGCAAGGAGTACTTGTAGTATTTGCTAGAGAAAAAGAAATATAACAGCCTTCAGTATATATTGCAAATGAAAGGGGGTGGGGGGAACCTTGCAAATGAACCAATAGATAACATATTGGATAAATGGAGAAAATATTGATATCATCAATATTTTACTTGTACCATACCCTTGTTTATTGAAGCAGGACTCAAGGAATCAAACAACATATTTCATTGAAGAGAGACAAAATTATGCAAAGTGTGCCTGACTCAAACCAAGTACATGTTTAAGACAGATAGTGATTTTAAAAGATCACAAAAGTTTTGTAGTATTTGAATTATTGTGTTGGCAAAACGTACAACGTAAACTACCATGGACTTCCAGAAGAAACACAAATCCGTTTCAACTGAAGTATAGCATATACACTTAGAAGAGAGGATGGTGAGATTTCATCTGAAAAATTTTGGAGTCTCTCAGAAAAGATCAGTGCCTGGAAGAGGATATCATACTTGGGAAAATAGAGTTTCAACCACTAAGAGGACAACCTTCAACAAGAGAGGCTAACATAGTGTCCACAATAATGGGCTCAAGCGTAACCACACTTGCAAGAATGACACAGAGCTGGACAATGTTTCCTTTCCTTGAACATAGTACTTCTATGAGCTGAAATCAATTTGATAACATATAACAAAAACAGAGAGTAGCTTATATCATTTTATTTTAAGGGTGCATTCTATAGATACATCATTTCTGTTCATACCAGCTGTCCAGGAATTTGGCACATGAACCTGCCCTGCTACGAGAGAGGCTGAGCAAAATGATCTTTATTCTGTGTTTCAGTCAATGTGAATTTTTGTCACTAAGAAACAATAGAAAATATAGACACTTGGAGAGGTGCTATGTCATCTTAGACTTGATAAAAATATAAAAACAGTTTGTTAGAAATTCTCATACATACAAATAACCTAGATTTTTAACAGTCAATTATTCTTTAAAGAGAAAAGACAAAATAAAGACATGATCTGATTCCTAGCACCTGCTCCACAGCCCTGCATTAAAGCATCATATTAAAATCATGAATGAATTAAATACCTTATTGAAAATAAAGTATTATATGAACGTACAGTATCCTATTTTTCAGATAGAAAACATTTTTATCCACGCCTGAATACAATACACACCCAAAGTTGGACTTCCTTCCACCGTACTTCTTCACTGGATCCTCATTGACCCCTCTGACTCTTTCAATGTCCTCACCTTTTCTGGGTTATTTAGGCTTAAATATTTTAAATCTTATATCATCTTTTCTTCCACATCTTTGCATCCATTCACGTGTCAAGGTATGTAGATTCTAAATGTTCCGTGTCACTCACATCCACTCCCATTAGCAGAGTTCAAGTCCTTATTTCTCCTTTTCCTGAACTGTTTCAAACTATCCTAACTGCTCTTTCACCTTTTGTGCCTCCCCCACACTAATCCAGCCTCCAGAATTCTTCCCCTTGAATTTCAACTCATGTACCTTACATCTATCATTTCAAGCTGTCAGGAGCACTCAGAATCCTAATTCTGTCACCCACAATGTATTATCCATCCCTTCTGCGTCTCTCAACTCTACTTTCTGTATTGCTACCTAAAGCATATAATGCACACGTCCACCAAGAGCCAGTTATAAGCTCTCCTAAATCATCTGAAACCATTTCAAGGTTGATATCAATTCAGATTAATGCAATTAAATAAACATTTACTGGTTTCCTTTTATCTACGAGGTGGTGTAGTATGCTAAAGGTATTTGTCAATCATATAGGCATAGTTTGAAATTCCAGAATTTTTTTGCTTACTAGTGTTTCAAAAGTATTTTGTGTCTATTGATGATGGTAATATATGCATCGGATTGAGGAATCTATATGTCCATTAATAGTATTAGTAGGAAAAGCAATCAGGCCTCCATGTCCAATATAAGCCCACTATTCGATACATTTTTCCCAAGAAACTTTCACGTTAAGGCTGCTGAGATGCAAACAGCAACGTGATAGCTCCCTTTTTGTCTTCTCTATTAGCGATTCCTTGATTCAAAAAGCTTCCTCTGTTTCATCCTTGCTCCAACTAGGCCATGCTTGCTTGATTTTTGAAATGCAGTAAAAGTGTCACTCTTCGCTAATATTTATTCCACTCCAGATATGGGATTAAATGCCCCTTTCTTATTTCTGTGAACATTTAATATACTCCTGTCCCATGGTGCCACCACTCGTCTTTCAGCTTGTCATTGGAAGGTGGCTTGGGCACTGTTGCAAGTTAAAGCACACACATTTAAAATATCATTTGGGTCTCCCTGGGTAAGCAGATTTCAGCAGAACTTCCAGAAGATGAGTCAGTTAAGAAGAAGCCCTAGGCAACACATTGTCATGGAATAGGTCACTATAGATCTTATGAAAGGCAGGAAACATTGTGCGACAGAGTGGCTGAAAAATGAACCCTTCAAATTAGAAAACCCACTACCATCTTGTTAATTCTGTGCCCCTGTATAGAGTTTTTGAGGCTATCAACCTTTAAGGGAGAGATAGCTTTGATCCTTCTCCGGAAGAGTAGCTGGTAGGTTTTCAGCAGTAGGCTTTGTGGTTTTCCATTCAATGCTTACTTGACAGTGTCATTAGAGCTCCTCCTCAAGTGAAAAAGCACCCAAAGGACAACTTGGGGACAGTTACCTTCTTAAAGGTAACTCAACCCTAATGACACGGACGGAGCAGGGTTCCTAGGGCCTTCCGTTGCTAGTGACACCAAAGTCAAAGTGAGATGAAACCCTTATGGACATAAGTTAAGGACCAGAGTTTGGGATGTATAAAGTATGAACCTAGAAATACTGGAAGCTCTTGAAAATGAAATAGAATGCTTGAAGATGGATATCCTAAGCACTGGCATGCTAAAATAGATTGATAATGTCATTCTTAATTAAGAAATAATGTAATCCACTGTGCCAACTAAAAACAACTCCCAGTCATCAAGTAGATTTAGACCCATAGCAACCCAAAAGGACATGGTAGAACTGTCCCTGTGGGTTCCAAGACGGAATGTCTTTGAGGGAGTAGAGAGTTCCATCTTTCCCCACCAAGAGTGCTGCGGACACGGTAGTCAGCAGCCCAAAGTGTAAAGCCTCATACCACCAGGGGCTCCTTTCTGCTATGCTAGACATGACAGATTTAACAGAAAAGAATTACATTAGTCCTTTAAAAAGAACACTTTAATATCTATCCTGGTGTACAATATTGTTAGCGTTGGCTACTAAACATGCACTTACAAGTAAAGCTTATTAATATGACTGTTATTCAGATGTATGTATCAAACACAAAGGCCGATTTTGCTAATCTGAAATTAATTGCAATAAAGTATGGAAGCACATTGATATGAATGAATTGCAATAAAAGATGCATCACAGTGATGATTGAATTGCAATCCTTGAAAACAAAGAGGGGAGCTCATTAGTTAGAAAATATAATCTTGGTATAGAAATGAAACTGGATAGCATATAATAGACTTTTACAGACCTATAACTTCTTTTATGCAACTGGACCATACTTATGAATGTTGAAAACATTGATGTGGCCAAATATTTCAGCTTGCTTGGATCCACAATCAGTTTTCATGGAAACAGTAATCAAGAAATCAATGATGGAGATGTACCCATTTAATATACCCCGTTCAGCTATAATCTCTAATGTAATGTATCACAAATTGTAGCTTCTATGCCTGCAATGATAATATCATTTTGAAAGTTCTCCTCTCTGCTATTGGACAGAATTAAAGTAGCATGTAGTCTGTGTATCTACCTTACTAAACAGTGTGAACCTAATCCCTGCCTTTTCTTACTTTGGAAATCAAGTCTGCTGCAAAAACAGAAGCCATACTTCCATCAAAGTCTATATATAAAATGAGCTATCTGAAAAAGCGGAACAAGGAAGAATCCCAGGATCTTCACAGATAAAACAGCCACCAGTGGAGCTTGTTCAACATCTCTGTCTGAAATGGCACTGAAATTTGTGGAAATTCCATAGGCACTGAAATTTGTGGAATGGAGATAATGGGGCAGAGCCAAGAAGTCAAGCTAAACTGGAGGTCAAGACAAGGAGAACAGAGAACAGAACAGGAGAGCAGCACAGAGACTAAAAAGCCATGAAGTAGAGTAATGGGATAGTATCTTGGTGCACTTAAGCAGAGGTCAAAGATCTTGTGAATGAGAGGCTGAGAGCTAGAAAGATTTGGGGGATGGCAGCGGAAAGGTATTGCTGTACACCAAGGACTATTTCTCAAGTATCTTTTGATCCTGACTTGTAATAATTTAATTTCACTAATAAGTCTCCTTAACCTTGAGTATTGTGAGTTCTATGTGGATTTGTAGTGGAATATCAAACATAACAGAAAGGCAGAGTATCATGAACGGGAGGAATGGTTTATTGTCAGAATGAGGTAAAAGAAAGGAAGAGGCTGGAGGTATGCTGAGCACTGCCTCATGAAAATAGCTACTGAGAAGTTACATTGTCCTCCTTACTAAGCCAGAGGAGCTCAGATATGGATGGCCTCTGTGCCATTTCCCTCCACAGGATACAGCATGGGGCAAACATGTTACACAAGATTTATTTATATATTATCAAGAAGTAAACATGTCACTTTGAGGGCTAAGGTGAATCTGACCCAAGCCACTGTATTGTAAAATACCTTCCCTATATATGAAAGTTAGACACTGAATCAGGAAAACAAAGAAAGAATCAGTGCATTTTTATTGTGGTTCTGGTGAAGAATATTGACAGTAATCTGGTCTGTCAGAAAAGCAAACAAGTCTATCTTGGAAGAAATACAGTCAGAAGATTCATTGGAACTAGCTGTGGCTAGACTTCATTTCACAGACTTGGAATGTGTTAGCAGGAGAAACCAATCCCTGGAGAAGGTCCTCCTGCCTGGTAAAGTGGAGAGACAGTGACAGAAAGGACGAAACATGAAGGGATGGATTGACATAGCTGCGTCAGCCATGGGCTCAAACATACTAGCCAGTGTTTGGTTCTGTTGGGTGGGCCCAGGATCACTATGAGTTGAAATGAATTTGACACCATGGAGTAACAATCATAGCACAGTTTTGATACAGAATACTTTGTTCTCACCAAAATATGTGATGACTCTCCATGTGGACCACCACTTGTAGGTCAGTTGTCCAACTGCCGTGGCATCCATATGATTTTAATATGAAGATAATGACAAATTCAAGAGGAGTGGTGTCCAAAAGAATACTTAATGCTCTGTTTTGCAGCACAATGCTGTGATATGATAATTTCTGTACCCACACAAGGAAATCCAGTTAATATAACTATTATTAAAATATGTATACCCCTTGTGATAAAAAGCTAAAGCTAGTGAATAAGAAATAAAGGAATTCTGCCAACCTCTTACATCTAAAATTGATCGAGCATGTACTCAAGATCCACTGATAATTATTGGCAATTGAAATGCAAATGTTGGAAAAACAAAGAGTGAGGAATAATAGTTGGAAAATAAGATGTTGGTTACAGAGTGGATTGAATCAATGAGCATGAGTTGACAGGAGACTTGTGAAACTGTGGGATGAGATCAAGAAAATCATACAAGATGAAAGCAAAATGTCATTAAAAAGATAGGAGAGAGAGAAAATATGAAACTGTATGGCAGACAAGATTATAAAACTTGCTCTTGATTATAAACAGCTAAAACAAACCAAGTACATTAAACATCTTTATGGGATTGAAATTCAAGGACGTTACTGTGAGGACTAAAGTACCCTAGATCAAGGCATTTTCAATCACCTCCTATGTATGGGAAATTGGATGTTGAAAAAAAGAAGACTGAAGGGGAATCGATATACTTAAATTGTCATGCTGAGGGATAATATTGAAATTATAATGAACTACTAAAAGGACAAACTCATCTGTCTTAGAAGAAGTATGTCCAGAGTATTCCTCAGAGGCAAGAATAGAAAATCTTTACATACATTGGATGTGGTCCCCAAATTTACCTTGAAGATGGCCACCATATTTGGTAAATAGGGGAAGCAAAAAAGAGGAAGATCCAGAGGAGATGAATTGACATCATGGCTTCAACGATGGGCTCGAGTCCAGGAAGAGTGGTGATGACGGCACAGCACTGTCACTGTTTGATTGGGTTGTTTTTCGGGTTGCTATGGTCAGAACCAACGCAATGGCACCTCCAAGCTACTAAAGCAAAGCAAATGGTAGAAATGATGTGATTAAAAACTGCACAGAAAATGTCAAAAGAAATCTCACAAAGACGCTTTGTTGATGTCTACATTCTTAAAATAGGAAATATTACAACAAAATGTCCACATACTGTGTGTTAAAAAGCCAAAAGGGGAAAATACGCTCACCATGTATCTATGAAGACAAAATTCAAGCCTCGAGTTATAATACTGAAAAATTCTATTATCATCTGATATGTTAGACAAGGTTCTCCAGAGAAATAAAACCAGGACACTATTAATTTTTTATATATTTTATAGATAGATATATAACATAAGAAAAAAACAGTAAATTAACCTATAAAGCAGTATGGATGGCTCCGTGCAATTCACTTCCATAAGACAGCAAAATACTGACAGTCCTTCAAGTCGTGAGGGCCACTGGGTAGTCATTGCTCTGTAGAGCAATTCAAGCTATCTGGCCACAGGCAGCAAACAGCAAAGCATGTCACCAACAGTCAGACCGATGATGGCTCCAACAGTCCCTAGCTCAAGAGCTGTATATTCCAGTAGCATGGTGAAGCAGGACTTGAAGGAACCTCAACTTGCAACAACTAAGTCCCTAGATAAGGTGTCCCACAGGTAGTGTGGCTTGCAAAAGGGGGCACAGAACAAGGAAGGCAGCCAGCTGCACACTGGTCTGAAGATCCAAGAGCATGAGAGGGAAAGGCGAGAGGTTCTTTGAGCCATTTATCTCTGTACCCTTCAACTAATCACACATGTGTCGATGAAGATAGAATTTTTCCAGAAGTATTTCTGCTCCCAAATATTAAGCAAATATTAGAAACCATTATCCACCTCAGAAACTTAAAATTACTCTCCCTGAAGACATCAGCTATCCAAAGGTTTTGTCTCTCACACAAAAGATAGAGCTGACTCCCTGTTGTGAGGAAGATGGGTCGCTTCCCCTAAAGCTTTAGCTAAATCAAGTCTACAGCCCAAGGGCAATCAAGGTTAGGCCACCACCATCATGAGTCTTAGGTTTGCCCATATTGTCACACTGGGACCGTGATCACTCCCTCTCCTATAACGTGTACCTACAGTATAGCCCTTTCTTGTGACATGTGTCCTTACATGTAATTAGGGGCCTTGCAAGTCCCCCAAATATATATAAGGAAGGAGCTCTCTTGCTCACTCTCACATTCTAGTTCTCACCTCCTCTCCCTCTCTGCCTGTGCCCTTTCCCTATGTCCTCTCCTTCCTTCTCATTCTCTTTCTCCACGTGAACCACCAAGCAAGGCTGAGGTGAGCATGCTACCATGAAATGTGTCTGACGCCTTTATTTCCCTTTCTTATCCTCTATGACAGTATGATAATAATTATTGATATACATTGTGCCTACCAGACCCGTGATGATAATGTTGAAGCTGACTCCTCTGACACACATGTGTTCATTGGCCATTTGGCACAACAAACCTACCTATCACACCTGATGACATGACTAAAATACATGAGTTGAAGTCTCAACAGTCTCAATACTAAGAAGCATACTGCTTATCCTTCTGCCAAGACAGATGGGTTTGTTCTTTCTTTCAGGAACAGTACTATCAATATTTTCATCAACAAATGCATGAGCTATTCCCCAGACTCCCTTATTTATTATCCAGCATTCTCATGACATGAAAGGATGGCAAAAACAAGCTTTAGGTCATTCACACACAAATTTAGTACTCAGAGTGTTATATCTGCTTTTCTGAATTTAAAGAATCTTTAAAGCACATTTGCCAAATGCAATTCATCCTTTGATTTTTTTGACTGTTTCTTCTATGAATATTGATTATGGACCCAAGTAAAATGAAATCCTTGATAATGAGGACAGAATAGAAACCTTGAAAATATTGTTTGACATAACCTACACATAAATGTACACACAACAAAAGGCAGTTTCCCCTCTGAACTCTGTCACCTGAATTTTGAACTCTTTTGTTTAATACCACATCATGATAGTTTCAGAATACTCTGGGATATATGATGAGATATACCATTTTTCTGTTGAGTTTTTTGAACAAGAAAAAACAGGAGGAAAACTAGGACTGGAGGGATGGAAAAGTTAAGGTCAGCAAAGCTTCTTCCCCTGAAGACTGAGCAGGTGCACTGGTGTGATGGCGGGAAGAAAAACAGCCTCCTTGGGGCAACAGTCTTAGTCTTTTCTTCACCACTGCAATTTTCCAATTTTTAAAAACATATGTATGATGACTTTCTGATATGATCTTCTGTCTTGGATTCAATTAGTCCAGCAGATAACTTAGAAAATCAGCTTTTTAAAACTCATTTCAATCACATCATTTTGAAGGCACCATGGTGAGAGGAAGGCAAATATGAGGTGATGGTTTGTCTGCCTATGAGGTGATTATGCAATTTGTCCAAAGCTATTCTCTAGTCACAGAGTCTTGCTCAAACAGGGTGTGTTTGGGATAAATCTATGCCTACAAGAACTGGAGATTTAGTAGAAGTCACCCCCCACCACCCCAACAACTTTTTGTTTAATACTTACTTTTTCATTTCAGAAGAAGTTGTTAGCTGTTGAAACAGACACAATTAAGTTTATGAATACCCATCTTGAAAGCATCTACATCATTTCATACAAAAACATCTAGGTGTTACCAGTCTAGTCTCAGAGTGCCAAGCCTCTCCACTCTTCCATTCTTGTCTTGCTTGCAAGAAAGGTTTCAGGTGAGGGACCAAATTCGGATTAGAATCAGAAAAAAGACTTGAACAGACAGAGTAAGTACATTAAAGGGGATACTTTGAGAAAGAAGTTCAAATGGCCTTTTGGTAGTCTCAGAAACCTGGCAGAAAATAGAACCAAACTTATGTTCTGGTAATGGTGAAACTGCCAGCCCAGGCTGGCTTTTTTTGAGGCCTTCTGCTATTGGCAGGCTCTCTGTTGTGCACCTCATCCTCCTGAGTATGTTTATTCTGACCTTCTAAACTTCACGCTGTGCCCTGGTCTTAGACCCCCAATTCCAAAAGGATTTCGTCAATGTGGGAGATAGTATGACTATTTTGTATATTCCTCTCAACTTTCACTATTTCTTGTATTAATAAGGAACTATGTCTTATCTGAGTTTCATCTTCCTTTGTGCTAGAGAGGTGTGTGAGCAAAACTGTCCCCATCTCTCCTTTTTGTGAGGGAAAAGATCTCCATTCTCTTTGGTGACAATTTTTGTCAGATTCAAGTCAACATCAAGTCTTCCTTTGTCAGCCTCTGTTTACTTAACCCTAGATAAAATTACCCTTCCGAAATATATCATCAGCTAACAATTATTAACACTTTGCTATCTGTCGCACCCTGTCAAGGGTATCTATTATGGTTTATATACTAAGCCTCATCACAACTGCTATCAAAGATAATAGTTGAGCACTTCAGTTACGGTTTTTAAAGTTTATTCTTATTTGTTTTATATGTCAACTTGTTAATATTAAAGGCCCAATTCTTAATCTATCTCTTTTTAATTCACTCAATAAGTCTAGTGAAGGACAATAAAAAGAAAGAAGACTGGAATTAGAGAATCTTTCAGATCAATTACTTTGCATATAAGTAAGAGCGTTTGAATATGTTTGCTCCAATTCATTGCAGAGAGTTAATGTTATGTAATTAATTATTTTATAATTCCTTGGCTTACAAATAACATAATTTTAATTTTGTCTTATGATCTTAAGAGTTACAAATTTGGATGGAGCCTAATTGTAAGACTGCTTTGTTCCACAGAAATTTGATGGATATGACTTGGTAGCATTTCCAACACCATGGTAGGAGTGATGAAAATCAGCTAGGGGAGTTGCCTGTATCTACTATGGCAATCCCTGGC
Organism: Nesogale talazaci; assembly: GCA_004026705.1. Taxonomy (NCBI): domain Eukaryota; kingdom Metazoa; phylum Chordata; class Mammalia; order Afrosoricida; family Tenrecidae; genus Nesogale; species Nesogale talazaci. Next base: position 24,981 of record PVJH01020014.1, on the reverse strand, counting down.
TAATCAGAATTATATTATAACTCAAGGCTCTAAGAGCAAATATTTAATCAAATAAGACAGTAGCTTCACAGCCATTTCTGAGCTAGTGCCAACTGTTTATACTGTGTTTTCCAGTATGTTCTATTATTAATAGGAGTTGTAAGGCTAACAAGATTAAAGAGAAGGGATATTGACCTCACCACTCCGTGTAAGAATTACTAAATTATTTGCAACCTTAATTAAACCTCCATATTATTCATACTCTCAAATATAGTGCTAATTAATTTCTGGAAAAAGCAAGGATCAAGATCATGGCTCTAAAGGCTATACAAGAATAATGGAAATGTAGTTATGTAACCATTATAAACCAATAGTGAAAACATATATTTCACACAGTATTCATAACTATACCAATATGTCAGGCTTAAAATAAGCTGCATCTGTCTTTCTGTGCTTCTCTTTTGTCTACATGTGAAACTTTATTCATATTTATTCATATTTTAGGTTCCAGATGAAAAAAATCACTAGATATTGTAGTTTTTTTCAAATGTTCCAGGAGTAACAAATCTACCCTACAATGGTGTTCCTTCAATAATACAAATTTTTGTTTTTTAACTTAGTACAAGACATGAAGTTATAGTTTTCTTTACAAGGTTATCTATGAATAATAATTATGAGGTGATGTAAAGGTGTAATATCAGTTATGCAATAAATAAATGGAGATGCTACAAAAACTTTGTGGGAAAAATCCATTAGATTTAACTCAAATTTTCCACAAATTTTTGTAGCATCTTATATCTATAAAGTGTGAGTGCTTCACAAAACAGAGGACCCAGAAAATGTGCTCCTTGATTTCTGGGTAGAAAACCTGAAATGCAACCTGAACATATCTAAGTGATTTAAAAAATACATTTATACTATCATTTGTGCATTGCAAGCAACTTGAAGTTATAAAATAACAAATCTGACACACACAGCTTGAACTCTATATTTTTTCAAGTCATGGTCCATCCATGTGCTAAATCAAGAGAATAAAGAAGTTCTTTATTGAATACACACTCTTGGAAGCCTCAAGGAGACCTGAACCATATTGTCATCTCAAATGGTAGTGCTGATAAGATCTTAGATTTAGAACACCTTTCTTCAAATCTGTTCTTCAGTGCTTCAAACTTTGATTTTGGCTTCTTAATTAATGGATTCTTCTGTAAAATGGCAATAATGTAATCATGATCAGGCAGTTTCAATCAGCTCATAATAATGCTGTATAAACCAGAATGACACACGGTCCTCATTATATCATCCTCTTAATCATTTTTATGTTGAGAATATTGTTTCAGCCTCTGTATCAATCCATCTTGTGCAGAGATGGCTAATGGCAGTCAGAACTTTTATGTTTTGCTTTGTTTATGAGCCCTTTGATTTCTTAATTTCTGAATCCATGAGGATCTGTTAAGTATCTAAGCAAAATAAAACTTAGATGATTTCAGTTTTTTCTCCATTCACCATGATGCCTATTGGTTGTCTTATGAGAAGTTTGGTTTTTATCTACAAGGAGTTGTCACTAATACTGAAAGCTTTAATCCTCATCTTCATCAATACATTCTTCAAATTCTGTTTCCTTTCTGCAAGGCTGTGTCTTCTGTATTTTGAAGGTTGTTAATGAACCCTGCTTTGTCCCTATTGCCTCTTCTTCATCTTCATATTGTCTCCCTCCTCTGATTGTCTGCTCAGCATACATATTGAAGGATATAACTCTGGGACACCATTGCTTGGATTTTAAACCATGCATAATTCCCTTTATTCTGCTTCAACAATTCCTTCTTGGTTCTCGTAGTTTGCACTTGAGCAAAATGAACTATTCTAAAATTCTAGTTCTCTGCAGTGTTGTCCATAATTTGTTAAAAGTCCACACAGTTGATTGTCTTTGCATAGTCAGTAAAGCTCAAGTAAACATATAAAATCATTAGTACTTCTAGAACGCACTAGCAAAGGTATATATAATAGAAAACATTGCAATGTGTAATACCTTACAAAATACAAAGGTGCCTAATTGTGTGGAACATAAACAACTACAGATATCATTGAGAATAATTGGAATTCCAGAACACTACGCTGTGCTGATTCTTATCATACACATGATTAAGAGACAATTGTATGAACAGAGTAAGGGGGTACTGCATGGTTTTTAATCAGGAAAACTGTATGTGTATCAAGGTTATGTCTTCTCATCATACTTATTCAATATGTATGATGAAGAACTAATGAGAGAAGCTGGATTATATGAAGAAGAATGTGGATTCAGGGTTGAAGGAAAGCTTAGCAGTGATCTCCAGTATGAGAAGACGGCACAACCTTGCTTGCAGAAGTGAGGAGAACATGAAGCACTTGCTAATAAAGGGGAAGGATTGTAGCCTTAATTATATATTATGACTCAATATAGAGAAGACCAACATCCTCAGAGTGAATCAATACCCAACATCATGATAAATGGATAAAAAATGGAAAGCTGTCAGGGGTTTCATCTGGCATGAATTCACAAACAATGCTATGGAAGCAGCACTCAAGAGATCAAGTGCAATCCTTGCAAATGTGCTACACAAGACTGCTTTGAAGTGTTGAAAAGCCAGTCTCTTCCTTTGAGGACTATGATATCGCTAACCAAAGCCATGGCATTTTCAATTATCCCATACACGTGAATGTTGGACATTGAATAAGGAAGAGTGAATAAGAATCTATATGTTTGAGTCATTTTGCTGGCCAAGAACATTCAAAGTACCTTGGATTGCCTAAAGAACATACAAATCTGTGTCGCCAAAGTTATAGGCAAAATGCTTCGCAGAGTTGAGGATGGTGGGACTTTATCTCAAGTATTTTGGACATATTATCAGGAAAGATCAGTCCCTGGAAAAGGACTGACAACATATAAAATAGAAAGGTGGAAGAAAGAGAAAGGTCGTAGACTAGATGCATCGGCACAGTGGCTGAATAATGAGCTTTAAAGTTTCAACAAGTTTGAGGATGTCCAGGGCTGGACAGTGTTTCAATTCTCTGGTACAATGGGTAGCTATGAAGGGAAATGACAGACATCTAACAACAGCAACCTGGATAGAAAGGGCTATTAAGGAAATGACTCTTTCTCATTATTCTGCTTCACATTTAAGAGTTTCATAATTACAGATTGGGTAATGGTTTGTATATAGCTTAAATGAGTTGTCATAAGCTTTAACTCTGTCATGGCAAGCTTAAATGTGAAACTGTGCATTCAAACAACAATAACCTGTTGCAAAATGGTCTTCATAGGTCCCAGGAGGTCAAACATTCTCATTCACTTGAAGGGGTGAGGGGACGATGAAGGAAGTGGCTCTCAGCTCTGGTGAAGGTAAAGATTTACAGTCTCAGAAAGTCAAGGGACAGTTCTACTCTATCCTGCTTCTGTCTAATATTTAGTTGGTGCATACAGAATGCAAGAGTACATGGTCCTGTATCATCCTTACAACCTTTGGTTGTTATGGGTGACTCCATAAGACCAACTGACTTCATGGCAAAAGATTTGGGCTCTTTGGGGGAAGGGAAATGATGCCACTGTCCTAAGATATCATATATTATTTTAAATACATACAGTACATTTGTTGAACTATAGCATGCAAATGCTAAAGGGCACATATCATGAAGGAAAGTTTGATTAATGTTCACAATTTGAAAATATTCATATAAAAACCCACATAAGTACTAATGAAATTCTTATAGGAATTATTTTTGCTAACCAAGGTTCTAAAATTGAAACCACCATGAGAAATGCTCATCAAAAATAAACATAATTACCAAAATGTGAATTGGAAGGGAGAACTTCAAAAAGTATGAGAAAATGGAATCAAAAGATAATGGAATTTTTCCACAACTTTTTAAAGCCCCTGTGTCTGTATATGTATAATAAGTGAAGGTATTTATAATCACAAATGAGCATTTTCTTTAAAGATTAGCAAAAAATTAATACTTGATTATTTTTAAATGCCTTAGAAAAATTAATTTTCCCTTAATATAGATTTGTGACAAAGAAGCTACCATGCTTGCAGTCTATATTTGAGTTATCAGTAATTAAACTCTATCATTTTATTAATGGTGTTTCCCGAAGAGGCTAATCACCAGTAATGATACTGAAAAAATTAATAATAGGATTTAAATAACACTTAGAAATTATAGTTGAGTCCCTCATGGACATTCACAATTTATTTTCCTTCAAGACACCTACCTATAGAATCTACAAATTATAAACAGGAATACTTTGAGATTTAATGGGTTTTGTTTTTTATATCTAGCCAACACTTAGTCAGTTTTCCTTTTTTACTGTAAATATATTGTTGCAAATGACGACAGCAACAACAACAACAACAAAACACCTCTTTAGACTTGGGTTTTCCTTTTCCCACATAATAGCAAGTAAAATAAAAAATATTCTCAGAAAGATAGTCTACTTGGATTTTGGAGAACAAATTGTAGTTTTATTTGTATCTCACTTTATGGGCATTCATGTTATCCATTCTCTATATGTCTTAAAATTAAGCACTCTTCTTCAGACTTGATTAAACACTCTCTTGTCTCAGTCATAGCTTTTAGCCATGACTAAAAGCTAAAAGATTTCAAAATAGGTCTTGTATGAAATAGGTCTCTTTACAAAAGAGAGCTTACATAAAATTTGTTTGATAGGTTCGTAGCTTGCCACTAATTAATGAAAAATGTCTTCCAAATAACTAAATATTTAGACTTCAGAATTCAAATGTGCTCACAGGGTTGACTATTAACAGGATGAAAGATGCTCAATTCATTGAAGGAACAATGCAGCACCCCTCACACTGCTGGGAGTAGGGGAAGGCAGTCCCCTCTACTCTTTGTTAGCCAAGCCCCTTTTGACTATACTCTTTCTCATCCATGCTTACTCTTTCTGATTCTGTCTCCTTTTTGCTTTATCCTACTCAGCATACCCCAACTTTCCAGCAAGTTGGACCCTCAATGCAATGTAACCTTAAGCCTTTCACAAGTTCAACTACATATCAAGCAAAGGATGCAATAATTTCATATAAAACTTTCATGAGTGTCTCACATACTTTAGAGTGGAGTAACAAAATAATAATTAATCACAAAATAACAAGTAACAAAAGGAAGACAGAGTAAAATATTTTGAGGGAATGCACACACATGGGAAGATATCACAACTAGAATAATATAAAAAGGAAATAATTAAATACTTGAGTTTTAAAAGGAAGGGGGGTTAAGTTTGAATTTGGTATTATATTTGAACTTAATTTTTTTAATGTACTAGTGCTGAAATCCTTGAATGTGAGATGTTAGTTAACAGGATGTGTGCATAAGTCTACATACAGTTGCATAAACACACGTTTGTCTCTATTGCTCTCTCTCTCTCTCTCTCTCTCTCTCTCTCTCTCTCTCTCTTTCTCTCTCTGCCATCCTTGATGCTCTGTTTAAGCTTCTGCATATTTAAGACTCAGAAACCTCCCTAAAGAACCATATGTGCAGAGCATCCATGGCTGTGATAAGTAGATCAACAAGCGTGGTTTCTGAAGCAATCAATTAGCTAGTAGTTGAGCACGACAGTTCTATCTTTAAAGCAGGATGTGGTGGTCATATGCTTATGTTAATTTCATGATTGAGATGTAGGGGTGGTCCTGATGGAGCCAGACCTCTGAAGCTGGAGAAGCCATGTGGAGAACCCTGCCAGTGCTGAGTTGCTTCTACCACCACGGGTTGCTGTTGATGGACCCTGAGCCCTGGAAGTGGGAAGCCATATGGAGACCCCTGTCAGTGCCAGGATTCTGCACCCAATGACCTGTGACTTCGTGAGTCAGAAAGAAACTGTATAGACTGATTTCAGGGATATGGGTTAATATAGTATTTATGACTTTGAACTGGACTGGGCTGGGTGACTTTGAACTGGACTGGGCTGGGATGTTTTCTCATTGTCCTGTTCCTCTTGTATATAAACCTTTTCCTTATATCCATATGCCTGTCTATGAAATTTATTTCTCTAGTCTTCCTGGACTAACATATAGGATGATTTTAAATTAGGCTTCTCCTAAATTCTAAATAGAGAGAGAGAGAGAGAAGAAAAAAATTAAAATGTGCATAAGCATTTCAAATTTTATTGTTAGGTCAAGTTAATGTCATTTATTTTATTATTATTTACAGTGGAAAATTCCAATGTTTTCAGCATTTATTAGTCTATTTTCTAAGTCACTGACTTAAAATGAAAGAGAGTCTATCCATCGTAAACATTTGAAGAACTATACTAGTATAATATAGAAGATATTTGAAATATTGGTGAAATATATGAGAACATGTATTTTTATTGTAGTTAATCAGCACATAAGAGTCAGTGGAAGCAGTAAAATTACAGATTTACTAGCTCATAGTCTCAATTTTCAAAGGTTGTTTTAAATGCTAGTTATGTCTCGATCTGTCTGACCCAAGAAACCAAACCTGAATTGATTCCAACTCATATCAACCTACTGAGCAGAATAAAAGTTATACACAGGATTTCTAAGGTTGTAAGTATTTAATGGGCAAAGAATATCCCCATCCCCACTTACCTACTCCCACCCCCGCCACACACAGAACAGCTCAGGGGTTTGAACTGATGATCTTTCAGTTAGTAGTTCAACACTTTACCAATTGTGCGACTGTTGTTGATAGTTCTATCCATTAGATTCTGACTCATAGCAACTCTATGTTCAATGGGACAAAACACCAGATGCATCTGTGCCAACCCCACAATTATTTATGTATTTGAATATACTTTTGCAGCCATTATGCAGCCATTATGTTCAGGTCCTTCCTTTTTACCAACCATAATGTCCTCCTAAGCAGTGATTAATAACTCTTGGTAACATGTTTAAAATATGGGAGACTAAGCCTTGCCATCTTGAGGAGCAACTTGACTCTACTTCTTTCAAGATAAACTAGTTTATTCTTGGTATTTTCAATATTCTTCAACATCAATACAATTCAAGTGCATTTTTCTTCTGTCTTTTTTATTCAACATTAACTTCCACATGCATATAAGGTAATTAATATTTGGTTCAGAGATACTTTATTCCTCAAAGCAACATCCTTGCTTTTCAACACTCTAAAGAGGTTTTGTGCTGCAGATTTACAAAATGAAATGTGTTCTTTGATCTCCTTACTGCTGCTTTTATGAGCAAGGGTTGTGGATCTGTAGATAGTTACACAATCTCGTGTCAACTTGAGATTATTAAGAGGGAAGGGGTGGAGTTTAGCCTATCAGTCAGGTCACAGTTCCATGACCTCACTTGGAGGTATAAAGGGCATAAATGGCTCACTGGAGGTCACATACACTCACTTCCAGTGAAATATTCCTGCTGACAAGCCACATGAAGTCACATTGATGGAGGCTGAGCCCTGGTGTTGGATCCACCCCAGCAATGAGATGCTTCCACCTCCGCAAGACTTTCTACCCCACTGGCCTGTGATCTTCCTGCATTCTGCAGCATTGCACATGTTGTGTCAGTAAGAAGAGGAATATACAGACTAGTTTCAGGCACATGGACTAATATCTGGTTTATGGACTCAATCTGCAATGGGTTGGGATGTTTTCTTAATATACAACCACTCTTTATATAAAACACTTTCTTATGTACATATTAGTGTCTATACATTTGTGTCTCTAGTCAATCCAGACAAACACAAGGTTCAAGCCAGATGAAATTCTCGACAACTTCAATCTTTTTTAATTTATCATGTGGTGGTCATGTGCTTGTGATAATTTCATAATTGAGATTTGGGGGTGGATTCTAGCCTGTTAATCTGGAGATAGCCATTGAGTAACCAATGAGGCCTCTGTGTAGGCATGGCTTTCTTCTGGGAAATCTCATGATATGTCCCTTATAAAGATGAGAAGCTATCTCCCTAGTGGTTGGGAGTTAGTCTCAGAGATGATGAATCATAGACAAGACAAGATGGCAGCCTCTGAGGAGCCGTAGGAGAAACCACACAGCTTTGTCCTGATGGAGTCAGACTTCTGAAGCTGGAGAGGCCACTTGGGAACCTCTGCCAGCGATGAGTTGCTTCTGCCACCACTGGATGCTGTTGCTGGACCCTGAGTCCTAGAAGTGAGGAGCAATAGGGAGACCCCTGACAGCGCTGGGATTCTGCACCCACTCACCTGTAGACTTCATGAGTTGAAATGAGACATTATCGACTGGTATTGGGCATATGGGCTAATATCGGACTTATGACTTTGAACTGGACTGGGTTGGGATAATTTCTCAGTGCTCCATTCCTTTTGTATATAAATCATTCCCTTATATCCATATATGTGTGCATAAATTTGTTCCTCTAGTCTACCCGGACTGACACATATCATAAGGCTCACATTATAAGGTCCAGATACAAAGATGTTTTTCTCTTCATTGAGTTGTATCCTCCACCGAAGGCTGCAGTCCTTGTTCTTCATCAACAAGTTCTTCAAGTCCTCCCCATTTTCAGCAAGCATGTTTGTGTCAACTGTATATCAAATCTTGATCATAAGACTTCCTCCAATCTTTTATTTTAAATAATTTTATTTGGGGCTCATGCAACTTTTATCACAACCCATACATCCATCTTGTGTCAAGCACATTTGTATATTCATTGCCATCATCGTCATTTTATTTCCAATTGAGCTTCTGGTATCAGCTCCTCATTTAACCCCCTTCCTCCCTCAGGAACCCTTGATAATTTATAAATTATTATTAATTTTTCATGTCTTACCTGATCAATGTCTCCCTTCACCCACTTTTCTGTTGTCCATCCCCCTGGGAGGGGATATAGATAGATCATTGTGATTTTCACCCCACTTTCCCCTCCCATTCCTGGTATTGCTGTTATTGGTCTGGAGGGATTTATCTGCCCTGGATTCTCTGTGTACATCCTCTGGTCTAACCATATTTTTAAGGTAGAATTGGGGTAGTGATAGTGGAGTGGGACATTAAAACATGGAGGAAAGTTATATGTCTCATCAGTGCTATACTACTCCCAGACTTGCTTGTCTCCTTCATGCGACCCTTCTACTAGGGGATCCTTTCTCCAATCTTGATTCCATATACTTCTTCATATAAACCAGTATCTCTGACACACACCTTTTCTGATTTTAAAACATGCATCAATCCTTTGTTCTAGTCACATAACTGTCTTTTTACATGTTGCACAGAAGCAAATGAGGTGTTCTGGAATTCTAATTCTTATCAAGACTATCCAGAGATTATTATTGTCCACACAGTTGAATGCCTTTGCTTAGTCAATGAAACTCAAATAGAGATTTGTCTGGAATTGTCTGCTTTCTGCCAAGATATATATGCCATCAGCAATGATAGTTCTATATCCTCATCTGAATCTGGCCTGGACTTTTGCTGGTTCCCTGTCAATGAATTTCTGCAACTGATGTTTCATACTACTCGCAAAATTTTACTTGTGTGTCATATTAATGATATTGTACTCTAATTTGAGCATTCAGTTGGTTCATCTTTCTTTGGAATTGATACAACTAATGGAGCTCTTCCAGTTAGTTGACCAAGTTGCTCACTTCCAGATTTTCTGACATAGATGAATGAATGCTTCACTTGCTTCCTAAGCTTATTGAGATATTTTAATTGATATTCCTTCAATTCTCAGAGGCTTACTTTTAGCTGATATGGTCAGTACAGCTGGGCTTCTTGTTCATATACTACATCTAGTGATGTTGAGCTATGGATAAATGGCAAAGTGAGCGTGCCTTAAGCTGTGAGGACAAAGGTCGGCAGTTGGAGACCGGCACACAGGAGAGAGGTCTGAAGAGGAGGCTTTCTGTTCTAGTGAAAAATTCCAGTCTGTAAAACTGGAATTGGCAAAGATGCCAATTTTACCATGTCCTTTACTGTCATTATTAATTGGCCTGGACTCCATGGCAGTGAATAACAATTGAATTGTAGCTACTTGTTATTGGTGCAGTGAATCTGTGTATCCCTTCCACGTTTGTTTGATGCTGGTTGCATCTTGCAGTATTTGTCCCACAGAACCGCTCAGTATTGCAACATGAAACTTGCATATTTTCCTGAGTTCTTTCTGTGTAAGATATGCTATAACTGTTATCTATTTTTTTATTTTCTATCTCTAGATTCTTGTACTGCTCATTATGTTTTACTTTAACTTATAGATATGGACTTTGAAATTTTCTGTTCAATTCTTTGCTTTCATTATTTCTCCCATTTACCGTATTTACTTTCTGATTAGGAGCAAGTTTGAGTCTCTTTTGATATCTACTTTGATCTTTCCTTTCTTTCCTGTCTTTTAAATGACTTTTTGTTCTCTTTATTTTTGTTGTTTGTATTTGTACTGATTGGATTTCCTGAAATGTGAATAGACATTATCCTATTATAGACAGCATAGTACTTCAAAATAGATCTTGAATTGTCTGGTGTTTTTTGGCATCACTGCCCTCTGGTGGTGGGAGTAGAAGGCCCAGCCTTTGCTCCTGTGGAACTGGAATTGAACCTCCATCTCAGTGGGCCGCAGTGCCATGCACAACCACTATGCCACCAGGGCCCAGCCCCGCATAATTCTTTTTTGTAGTCTGTTCTTCCTCTGTAAGCTCTGCTGGAACCTGTTCACTCTGGGTGACCCCGCTTCTATATGAAATAGTAGTGACCTTGTGGAATTTTCAACACAGCAACACAAAATCATCACAGAATAGAAAACGACAGACAAGGTTTGGAGTGTACCACTAGGGTACCCTGTATAGCAGGGTATACAGCCATATCTGTATAGCAGCCATCAAAGTCATTAACATCTCCAATAGTATTAAACAATTAAAACACTTTGCTTTATTTTCTAGAGGGTTTGATAAAAATCTTAAAATAATTTGCCTAATCAAAGATAAAAGTTTTCATTTTCCAGTTTTTCTACCTTAAATACATCCAAAGTTATATTATTTATGCTTCTAGTCAATAAGAAGTGAGATGGTCAATTAAAAAAAAATACCCATTTTCTTTAAATATGCAGTTTATGAATTCTTATGAATAGTGGCATATATATTTGGGGATAGAAACAAGTGCTATTTAATTCTAACAATACTTCTAAAATTTCACATTCAATCAATCAAAAATCTGACTCGGACCTCAAGTCCGTGTGGACTCAAGACTCCAAGCCAGCCCCTGGTCTGGGGTAGCACTGCCTCTGTGCGCTCCTGAGACTGACTGTGCCTCCCTCCTTGGAAGTGGACATCCCCCTTCTCTCTCAGGGAATGGCTACTGGTTTTGGTGGGTGACCTTGTCATTAACAGCACAAAGTGTAAAGACTACACCACCAAGGCTTCCATCAAGACCCTTCACAGCTGCTCAACGTAGAGTCCCTTGAAAAGTTGGGCTAACCCAGTGGCTGCAACGAGAGGCTAAAACACAAAAACCATGGAGAGGATGGTGCTGGACAGAGAACTGTTTCCTTCTGTTGTACCTGGGGTTGCCACAATCAGAACCAACTCGGTGACTCCTAAAACAACAAGTAAGGTCACTGGGAAAGATGGAGTACGTGCAGATGATTCAATTTGCACTGAGTACGCATGCTTCTACCACGTGCAATCTGTGCATTTTATTGCTTGTGACCTTCAGTACCACCCACCTGAGTGAGGGGACGTTTCTTTCTCTACTCAGGAGAATGCCTGCTCCTCATCAGACTGCCAAGCAGCATGTGGTGAATTTTTTCTTTCTCTGTCGTCTGAAGGTGATTCCTCCTCTGGTCAGGGAAAGAAGTATGGTTGAATCTTATCTGGACAGTGGCAGGGAAAAAGGCTCAAAGCAGCTTCACCTGCTGCTTGCTACATAGGGTATTTCAGTCCTTGAGATAGCTGAGCGGAATTTAGCAGAGACTAGTCTGAAAAGGGAAGGGATTAAGAGTCTTTTAAGGATGGGCATGTAGCAAAAGGACCACTCAAAGCTGTAACCCCATACAATAAAACACTCTCATGTGCAAGGGATGGATAAAGATCCTTGAATTGCACAGTCCTGGGCTCCTAGGCCCCATTTCCCAGGGGATTGGTCTGTCTGCACTAGCTTCAGGGTTCTGTTCTCATTTAGGGTCCAAGGAGAGACTACCAGTTTGTTCCTACATCATTTTCCCCACACCTTCTGTAAAGTGGCCCAAAGGGAGATTATCCTCGAGTGAAAGTTGCTGCTAATTAAAACAAGTAATTAGTGTTCCTTCAGGCTTTGCCGTTTCACTCACTTTTGCCTGCCAGACAGCATTAGTTTAAAAGCAATCCAATTTCTAGCAATAACAGACTGTAAAAAAGTCATTTAACAAGTACGTAAGTATAAGGTTATAGTTCAGGCGTTAATCTATCTCTTCTAGGCCATATGAAATATTGTAGTAAAGTTGAAGGGGCAAAAAGTTAAATAGCTTTAATTTTTTTCTAAAATGTAACATCTTAAAGAAGATCTTGTGCCTCATTCACTTACCAAAATAAGTAAATAAATGACAAGCAAAACTGGGAGAATGAGATTTCCTAAATTTCATTAGGAAACCAAAATTGGATTTAATGCTGTTTTCTCATAGAACCCTCACTTAGCATTTTGTAAACAGATAATTTCATTAAGTCCTTTTGTTTCTCTTCTGCCTTTGCTGAAACAGGAACTTTTTGACTCTCTTTGAGATGAATTGGAGAAGTAGAGTGTAATGCAACATGCTTCTACTTCCCCTACGCCATCCCCACCTGTCAATTCCAAAATGACAGTGTGGTTCTAGTTTAAAGAGAAAGAAACGCACGGGAAAGATTAGGCTATTTCATTACAAAGAAATATAACACAAGTCAACTTTAAAAAAATATACCTACAATGAACTATATCCTGTTAGAATTCTTGTCTAATTGCTCAGATTTGCAACTTGACAGCCTTCTATAATTGCTTTCTTTGCCACTTAAAGTGATCTATTTCTGAGGTTGATATCATAAAAGACATGTATTCAATTGTGTAAGCAATTCAGTATAGCTCATCATTAAAATCAGCCATAAGTCTACTTTTTCCTTAACAAATGTAGGCATACTACCATAATTAAAGCACAATTCTCAGATATGTGAATTCACCAATGTTATGTATATAAATCTTATAATAAAAAGCTATTGACTGCTCTTTAATATGACACAAACCTTTGCTATGCATTTTGTAAAATGTTATTCATAAAAATAAAGTGCACATGTGACCATATTTTAATATGAATTGTGACCACATAAAGGTTACCTATTATCTCATAGTAAACTAGTGGATTTTGAATTTTGAATTTTTACTTAGTAGACTACTTTGACAGCATGAAGTATTAAACAGCCATAGCTGATCATTTAAAAAGCTGATAAAATAGGACTGTAAACCTATATCATTTAAAATACATATATACACATATGCACACATACATATATAATGTTGATATCAACTCGATGGCAGTGAGTTTAGAGTATATATACATAATATATGCATATCTAGTGTCATTTTTTAATGAATAATATATATTTCTTCATAGCTTATAATTCTAATAAATACTGGAGAATATCAACATATGCTTTTACTTTCTTTGAGCATATATTTGTATAACCAATTTTTGTTTGGTAAAGTAGAGGCATAGCACCAAACCAAAAAAAAACTAGAAGAAGAAGAAGGCCCTTGGTAAGCAAGATTAACAGTGGCTGTCAGCCTGGGATCCAGCATAAGCATGTTTGTGTGGACGGAGCAGGACCTGGTGGTGCTTCTTTACGTTGAGCGTGGCCCTGTGTGTGGGAACTGCCTGCCCTCCACCGAACATGCAGAACAGCAGCACGAGGGCCATTCCATGAATAAGGGTTTCTGGGAGCCAGGTTGGCAAGAAGTTTATTTTCATGTAGCAAAGGGTTGTTAGTAGACTTTATTAGAAACGCTGATTTTCTTTTGTCCTGAGAAGAAACCTCTGAAATAATGAAGATTGCTTTTTATTAAGTGTGCTTTTTATACAGAACGAATTTTGCACAAAACTCTTATATTTTTCTGTGCCTTACCCCTGATAATTAGAACTAGGTTTAACTATCATTTTAAGATATATTTTTTTTAAAAATTGGACACTTTTCATTCACAAACAGTCCTTGATTTACTTAAATTGAATTGAAACACTATCTACAAAACTTCCTATGAAGAGTGTGCGTTTCATTCCAGGACTGCTGGCTTGGTAAGATGATATGAGCACCACAGACCAGGGGCAGAGAGGGCAGATTGCACAGATCTCCACAAGGACTGTCTCGACTCTTTATGCATCATGATGGAACCATACAGGACACCATAATAGCTCTCGTTTTATATATTAAGTTGATTTGCACAACAATTTTATTATGATACAAAAGATAATCTTTGGAAGCAATTTTAAAATGGGAAATGTATAAATGCTGAGTCTTAAGTAAAGGAAAACAATTTTCTTAAGCCAAATGTCTTCCGTAAAGGATTTCAGGGGTCATTTGATTCTGTTTTAAAGATAATTTGACCTTATGATTCACCCAGCTCTTAAAATGCATGTCTCAGATATAATTGTTTTCATTTAGAGTTGAAGTTAAAAAAGAAAACAATGAAATAATCCTTGTCATTTATTTTATTACTTAAAGTACTTTTGGCTAAGCATAGGAAATAAAGTACAAAAATATTGTTATTAAAATCTTTCTCTTTGTTCCATTAATAACAATGTTTGAAGAGAATAAACATAGTGGTGATTCACATCCTCTTTAGAATTAAAAAAACAAATTTCCCTCAGTTTAGTTATCTAATCTAAACCTAACCCTATATTCTTTGAAAGCAATGATGCCAAGTTCCTTATATAATGCTAAATATATTAATAAATTTTAGTTTAGTTTAATATAATTGAAATTACTCTACCTTTTACTCAATATTTTGCTTAAAAACAATGTTAAATAATATAAATTTTCGTATTAGCAATTTTTAGAAGTTTCTAGAGAAGGTAAAATATATAACATATTGTAGAAGCTATTAAAATAGTGTATATGGTGATCAAACTGAGCTTTTCCAAATGAAGAAAAATCTCTAAAAAGTATAGTATTTATCCATAGTACTGCATAAGCAAGTTGAATTAGTACCTATGAGAAACTTCAATGTGACAGGTACCAGATAAGTACTTTATGTATGTTATGTCATTAATTAGCACAATATTGGAGTTTGAAGTGTTTGGAGAGACTAGCTACTTTCCTTGTCCCACTCTCAAAATCAGATGAAAGCAATTGATTTTAATAGTCAATGTAATTATTCATTCAAAGGACTTTTTTGAAAAGTGAGTACTGTGGTAGTTTTATAATAGTTTGTCAATTTGTGAGGATTAAGAGTGAAGGGGTGGAGTCTAGTCTGTCAACCAGGTGATAGTCAGTGAGGCCTCTGTGGGCATGGCCTCCTGAGGATTCTGGGAATTCTGTTATTCCTCTTTGGAGGGAGGAAACACTCTCTCATGGCTGAGACCCTGAAAGTCATCCCTGAGGAGAAGTCACATGGACCTACCCTGATGCAACCAGAACCCTGGAAACTGGAGAAGCCATGTGGAGGACACTGTCAGTGCTGAGATGCCTACAGCACCACTGGATCCACAAGATTTCCCACCCTCCTGCTCTGTGACCTTCCTGCATTGGCATCATTGCATGTGTTTCTTTGGTCTGAAGATGACTTTATACTTTGGTATCAGACATATGAGCTAATATTGGACACATGGACTGGATCTGAACTTGGCTGGGATGTTTCTGAATGTACAATTGCTCTTGTATATAAACATCTTTGTCATGCACTATGAGTTTCCCTGGATTTGTTTCTCTAGTCTCCATTCACCAGCACAAGCACCTATTAAGGATCAATTTCAGTGCTAAGAAATCTGTGGACAGCTGTGGACAACACCCAACAGCACCCTACTGCCTACGTATGTGCAATGTAATAAGGGAAGAGAAACTATGTGGCATTATTTGCAAGCATGACATCACTGCTTACTCATGCAATTCTGTATCATGCTTAACTTTACTTATCTTTCCCATGTTTACATTTTTCTTGAGAAATCTTAATGCCTATTTCAAGTTTCTTCCTTAAATGGATTGACTTTTCATTTCCAGTTGCATCTGGTAGTCTTTGCTGTGTTTTGTTTCCTTCTCTTTTTTTGCTGTTTATTTTAGACCTCTTATAATGGGGCCATATTGTTAATTGCATTTCTTCTTCTTCAATATAATTTCTAATATTCATAGAGTACAAAAAATATATCAAGTATGCTTTTAGTAATGTTTCTTTTTTTATATAATCGTGATTCACATAGTCTTTGAATTAGTCCTCTATGGACAATATTGATGTTATCACAATTATACATTTTATGAATGTTAGGTGTCTACCTGTCATGTTCTCAAGATCATAAATCTACTAAGTAATGTATCCACAACATTACAGTAATTGTATAGCAAATCTCATTGTAATCTCTTTATAATATAATAGCATCTTTTATTTTAAAATGAAGAACTTGGAATAAATTCTTCTTTACTACCAATTTTAAAAAGTCTGCTTTCCTAAACTAATTATGTCATATTATGTGAGATGTTAGTTTGTGTAAGCATTAAACAAGCTAGGTTAATAAGATTACACATTTCTAAATTGTCCAAAAATATTTCTTCAAACTATTTCAAAAATTTTTGTGTTATAATTAATATATCATATAATTGAGTAGTTCAACTGTATGAAGAAGGGTTGAGCTGTCATCACCACAGTCACCTTTGAGACTTTTTCTTCTTTCTCTTGCTGTTGACTCCTCACATTTTCTGTATCTGCTCCTTACCCTCCACCCCTGCTCCCCTTCAAGACCCCATGCCTTTATTATCCAGTTAGTGTCTTCATACACCCATCTATCCCTAGTTACCTTTACAGAAAAAAAACAAACATTAAAAACAAAGAGACAAAAACAAAAAGTTCCCATCAATATTGACCAAATGAAAGCCAGAACTCAATAGAAAAGGAAAGAAAAACAAATAAACAATAAAAAAACAAGAAATTCAAATAGGTCAAAAGGGAGCTCCAATAATAAGGTGCTACATTCCAGCCTAACTAAGTATTTCCTGAGTTAACACCATACAGTGTTCTTGTATTGTTTGCAGAATCACCCTCTGATCCATGTACTTCATAAGCACAATGAAATTTCCTGGAATTCCCCTTCTTCTCAAACTTTTTTATATTAGTCTATGACGGTCCATACAGTGAAATTCCTTTATACAGTCAATGAAACACAGAAATTATCTTTCTGCTATTTCTACGTTTTTGCCAAGTTCCATCTGGTATCAGCAATGCAATCCCTTGTTCCAGATCTTCTGAATTGACCCGACCCTCTGGAAGTTCCCTGTCAATGTACTGCTACAACTCTTGTTGGAAGATCTTCAACAAAATTTTGATTGCATGCAATACTGAGGATATTATCCCATTGCTTGAGCACTCCATTGGGTCATCTTTCTTTGGAATGGGCACAATATGGGTCTCCTTTAGTCAGTTCTCCAATTAACACTCTTTCAAATTTCATGGAATAGATGAAAGAGTGCTACAAATGAACTGTTAGCTTATTGAAACATTTCATTGGTATTCCATCAATTCCTGGAGTCTTGCTTTAGACATGGCATTCAGTTTACCTTGTATTCTTCCTTTCTTCTTGCTCATGTGCTACTTCCTACAATGGTGAGACCTCACTAGTTATTTTTGATTCCATGAATCTGTATTCTTTCCATCTTCTTTTGATGCCTCCTGCAATACTCAATATTTTGCCCATAGATACTTTCAAGATCTCAACTGAGTTTTGAAATTTTTCTTTCATTCGTTCAATGTAAGATACATTTAGTGTATTCCTCCCTTTTGGCTTCCTAATTCTAGGTCCTTGCACATTTTATTATAATATTAGGCATTTCTTCATGAGCTGCCCTTTACAATTTCTTTTCAGCTCTTTGACTTCATGCCTTCCATTTTCTTTAGCTATTCTACAATTAAAAGCTATTTTCACTCTCTTCTGACATCAACTTTGAACTTTTCTTGCTTTCTTATTTTTAATGACCTTTTCTTTTCTGATGCTCTTGATCTCCCACACCTTTTCAGGTCATCTATAGCTATAACTTTTCAGGCAATACATTAAATCTATGCTTTAGATGTTTGAGAAATTCAGATGGAATACACTCATAGTTGCATTTTGGCTCTAGTGGACTTGTTTTAAATTTCATCAACTTCACTCTGAACTTACATATAAGCAATTGATAGTCTGTTCCCCAGTCAGCTCTTGGCCTGGCTTTAGTTGCTGATATTGAGCTTATCTGTTCACTCTTAACATAGAAGTAGCCAATTTGATTTCTCCATCTAGAGAAGTGTGCATGTACACCTTTGTTATGTTTCTATCACCAAGTCCATCTTTCCTAAATGCTGTTGCTTCTTCTTTGTTTCCAATATTTGCTTTCCAATCACCAATAATTATCAATGTATCTTGGTGTCATATTTTTTCATTTTTTACTGAATTTTGTAGAATTCCTCGTTTTCTTTATCATTGGTTCTTTTGGTTGATGC
This sequence comes from Nesogale talazaci, assembly GCA_004026705.1. Classification (NCBI taxonomy): domain Eukaryota; kingdom Metazoa; phylum Chordata; class Mammalia; order Afrosoricida; family Tenrecidae; genus Nesogale; species Nesogale talazaci. Next base: position 6,394 of record PVJH01020014.1, on the reverse strand, counting down.
ATAGACTTGAATAATAGTTGTTTTGAATGAACAGCATTTTACTACAAGATAGTTCTTGAAATGTCATTTGACAATGAATCCATCTTCATTTTTCTTGATTGTGTAATTCCCAGCATAGTAAAACAGGATTTTCTGATTCAAAATTACTAATGACTGATAACAGTCCTTTTCAGCTCATTGAAGCCTAGGATATTGATCTTTATACTGTCCATCTAATTTTTTATGATTCTCAATTTTCATAGATTTGTCGTTCACCCATTCCAAGATCACCAGCAGATTTTTTTGCAGCTATTCTAAATCTTGAGACATGTCCCATCAGCAAATGAAGAGCTGGAAGTCTCTCTCAGAGTTTACCCCACACATATCTCAATGGTCAGCTCCATCATAAGAAATCAGCTCCTTTGCAGTCACATTTTGAGTGCCCTCTCTGACCCATCCATCCAAGGGCTCATCTATGTATGACAGTGTTCTGCTCTCAGACATTAAACCTTCAGTATCCGACACTATTTTGAAGTTATGCAAAAGATTTTCAGAGGCTCCTTTCTCAGAAGTGTGGAGCCAATTCCTTCTTAAATATCTTTTCTTAGTTTGGAAAGGTCACTGAAACCTGCTGAGTTTGGGTGACTCTGCATTTGAAATACCAATGACATAGCATCAGTCACATGCAAGCCACCATAAATATGATAAGCTGATATTCTCAGGTTGGTGAAAGAGAAGGTAGAGATTCTAAAACACTGAGTAAATGAAATGAAAGGTGCTGTCTTCTAAGAAAACATCAATTAGGAAACACTGCTGAGGCATGAGATAAATGATGCAACTAAAGTTTTTCAAAAATAGAGAACACAAACTAATTGTTCTTAAATTAGGGGATTTTTCAAGTAGAACTCAAATCCATTCAGATATACAAGAATATATGTGTAGCATAGGTAGCATATACAAGAATCCCCAGTTGCGTAGAGGATCCTTTGCCTTTTTTTGGCAAGTTTGAAACCCCCAGCAAATTCTGGGAGAGAGATAGTACATGTTGCTCTGGTAATGAGTGAGAATTTCAGAAACTCACAAGTTTCATCTAGAACTGACCTATCTACAGACGCTATGACGCAACACTGAAGCAGTGATAGTGAGGTTTTTTTGTTTTGTTTTTGTTTTGTTTTGTTTTATTTTGTTGGAGAGGGGAGTTGGTTCCCATTAGAGGTATTATTATTGTTTTATTTGAGTAGTCACATCATAAAAAATCTCCATGAGATATGAGTTATTTTAGTAGGATCATTATTTTTTAATCAATGGTATAGAATTTAGAACATTGCTCAGAAAAGGGATTTATACCTATGCCAAACATATTTTATACTACTAGGTATACCATATAATACATGAATTTTAATTTGTACAGTTCTAAATTAGGTGCTTGAACAATTGTTAACCAAAGCATAGTGGTTGAAGATATGAGAACACTTTCAGTAACACTCATTTGCAAAGACAGAAAGACAGCTGGTAGAATAGGACATGTCCAAAAAAACAAAGAGCATGTCAAAACAGAAGCTATACATTGGTCCCTAGTCACTTTACATTGGTCTCCTCAAAGTAATAGGATCATACTAAACACAAACCCAAATCCACCAAATCTAAAACCTTGTCATAGAAATTATCTGACTTTTCTCCCACTAAGAAACTTGATAGTAATGGCTATTCCTTGGGTTGTTAACTGCACAGCCAGTAGTTTGAAACCACCAGATGCTCTTTAAGGCAAAGACAAGGCTTCTGTTCCCATGAAGTGTTACAGTTTCAGAATTATTTAAGCTATATTTAAATATAGTTCTGCTATTGATGATCTTTGTCATTATGAATGATTTGCTTTATTTCCCACAGACTAGGTAGCATATTGTCATATTTCTCTTGGGATGGGTCTGAGGGGTTCTTATGGAAACAGACCAAGTTAATGCCAGCTAAATGACTTGGGACCTGTCTTATATTAGGTAGTTTTGACTTTACTTTTATTTGGAATTAAAATTGGGCAAGTCTTTTAATAATTTCATAAAATGTTGGGGAATTTTCCCCTAAAAGTTGAGTCAAGTTTGATCAGAAATTCTGCTTTTAGATTCATGAGTTATCATAATCTATATAGAATTTTCCATCCATTCATCTTTTATTCAGTATGTGAGATAGCAATCAAGTATTTATCATAGATTATGTGAACTCTATGCTAAACACCAGAGCTTCACAGATGTGTAAGAAATGCTCCTCTGATCAAAAAGCTTATTTCTCAAAGATGTGATGAGAGGTCTGAAAGAAGAGGACAAAAAGAACTTCGTTATGAAATTTAGTGTGGCAGCATCACTATGTTTTTCCCTGTAGGGTAATCTGTATGCAACAATTCTCCTCAATTTTTATTTGTCTGCAAAATTAGGTTTATTAAATGCTCTCTAAAAATCCACATAATCTATGAAATACTATATATTATCACTTCATGCCGACTCTCTTAATTCTTCCTTAAATCCCATCCACCATGTTTTCACTTTCTGATTTATATATATATTTTTAGAAGTAGAGTGTCTAATTTTCAGCTAGTATAATATTCATGCTTTTTCATGGGTCCTCTATACATTTAATAGTAAGATTTAAATTATGTCCAATTTACCTGTTATCTAGCAGAAGTTGTAAGTTCGTAATAGATTGTCTGCCCTATTATTTTCCCAAAGGATTTCCAGGCAATTTCTATACCCTCTTTCTTTACTTTTCATTATTCTCATTATTTTCAAAATGCTCTATCTTATAGCATTATCTGGCATTTTTCCATCCAGTCTCTTTCAAAGATTATTAAAGTAATCCTTTCTGCTACTCAACTCGATTGGCCTAAATATGTCTGGAGAATAACCAAAAGCAGACTCCTCAAGAAGGTGCAATAAGGGGAATTTTCAAAACAGCCATAGGGACACCTTAGAACTTCAACCACGCTATGCTTCAACCAAATTTTTGAAAAGATTTTCGCATATTTCAGCATACTGTTTTCCGCAGCAAGTGCTTTTTGCATAGACAAAGGCAGAAAAGCAGGTAGATCAGTCATGACAATCCAACACATACTGGACATGGAAGGGTTTTCAAGTATTCATCTTTTCAGACTTTACTAGACTCTGATTCTCTTTTTCCCAATTGCACTTATGCCACATTTTTGTTTGTTTTTCATCTGCCTCAGAACCTTAGTACATAAACTCCACAAGTAAAAGAATGCCCAATTAATATTACACTAAGTACAATTAATATTCCACATTTACTCACTGAATCAATGACATTATCTGAATAATATAAATCTAAAAACATAATTATTTTAATTCCTAAATTCTTACTTTATTAAGTTAGAGACACATTTATTATTAATGAGATGAAAGTATAATTTAGACATACAAAAGCAAGACAAGTTTACAACTGCCATAGTTATTCCGCAAATAATTTAGAGACTAGTTAAAATACCTTTAGAGTTGACATGGACCTAGTTTCAATATATCATTCCACCTTGAAAAATGACTTCTTATGAAGAATTTGGTCAGTGTAGCTGCAAACATGATTAAATTGCAGACTCAAGACTGTTTGGCTACTTTGTTTTATTCTAATTTTTGCACAATTATTTTAGTCCTCTGACAACTTTCCATAGATGTTCTACTATATTCTGAGTACAGGACTAGAGTTCAAGAAAAAAAAACAAGTTAAAATCACTGTTCTTGAGTATTTTCCACCCAAAAGAGAAGAAAAGGAAAGGCTGAAAAACAGAAAGGCTAGCATCCAATGAGAGCACAGAAATAGGCACTTACAGAGACTGGGCAGAGAACAAAGGGAATGAAAAATGGCTTCCCAGAAGAGATAACTAATGGACTGAATTCTCAAAATATAAATAAAACCTATATAGGTGAAAAAATTTAGCAAATTTCAAAATGCTCATATTAATTTTTTTTTACCTTTGGGGAACAACAAATTCTTTTAATTAGAACTAATTCAAAACAATTTGATTCATATTTAATATGCTTTTCCTTCTCTTATGCCTAAGAACCCTGTGATTAATAACTTTTTTTCAAATGTAAATGAACAAAAATACATGTTCTCTTATTTTCTTGGCACATGAACAATAAAAACAATGAATCCCATTTGGAAATCTCTACTTCTTGAAGGCAACATCCCCTCCATTTTATTGCAGACCTAAAACCCAACTATCAACTTTGTGACCGTTTGTTATTTGGCAAAGTCTAGATTTTATTCTGCTCACACTTTTTCAACAATACCACCAAATTCTTCCTCAAAGGAAATGCATTCTCTTCTTTTCACTTTCTCTCTTCCCATCACAGATACAATTGACAATGAGCGCCTCTTGGACATTTTTTTCTGCCATTATCTTTCTACAATTCATTGTCTTGCTGTCTTTATTCTTTTCTCATTAATTGCCACCAAAAGTTCAACGCTTTGACTTTTATCTGTTTTTTTCTACTGAAATATGACAAACTCTGAGAATAGATTTGTGTAGATATTGAAGGAATTTGCTGAATAATTAAGTTGCTTGTTTTTAGTAGTTTGATGATGACCTCAATTTTCTTTCTTATTTCTTCTGTTTCAATGTCTATTTTCAAAGATATATAAGTAATATCAAATGTAGATAAAACATATAATATTTAAATCTAGATATATGATAGATAGATAGATAGATATTAAAAACATCTGGAGACATGAAAAACATATTTAACCAAGGCAACCAACTATCAATGAGACTTTTTGACTTATATTAAATTCATTGAGAGAAAGCAGAATTGTATCATACAATTTGTAAGGCTGTAAATCTGAGGAAGCAGACTGCCATATTCTCTCCCATGGACTGATTGGTCACTATCAACCACCAGCCTAAAGATTAGCAGCTAAGCACTTTAAACAGTGCATCACCAAGACTTTTTGGGAAACACAACCCTGTGAACAGCAGAACAAAAGAGTGCCTGGTCTTATACCACCCTCACAAATGTGGTGGAGCCCATTGTTGCAGTCACTGTGATGGCTGGCTTCCCTTCCACTTTAATAAACATAATGTCCTTTTCCAGGGACTTAGCTTTCATCATCCTCTCTTCTAAGGAGATCTGGCTTTACTTCTTCCATGATCTAACTGTTTATGCTCCTGGTATTACATAGTACTTAAAATATTCTTCACTATCATCACAGTTCACATACATCCATTCCTCTTCAGTCTTCCACATTCTGTGTCTGACTTTCACAGGTATATGAAACAATTGAAAAATCAATGCCTTGAAACAAGTGTGCTGTAATCCTCAAATAAATATCCATGGTCTTCAACACTAAAGGTAATCTTGGCATCAGATTTACAAAATATAAGATGTCATTTGATCATTTGATAGCTGCTCTTATGAGCATTGATTGTGGTTCCAAACAAAAGAAAATCACTAAGAACTTCAAATTATTTTCCATTTATCATATTTTTACATATTTTGCAGATGGGAAAACTTTGGTTCTCTGTCCACTGAGTTATAATTCATAATCTTGCTTCTTCATCAGCAAGTGATTCAGGCCTTCCTCACTTTTAGCAAGTAAGTTGTGTTATCCGCACCTCACAGGTTGTTTTTAAGCCTTCATCCAATCCCGATGATGCGTTCTTCTCCGTGGAGTAATGTTTTTCTGAATGTGTGTTCAGCATACAGATCAGATAAATACAATGAAAGGATATAGTTGTAGCACTCGCATCTTTGCATTTAAAACAATGTTTTTATCATTTTGAATACCCTTGCTCTTTCCATAAAACTTTTTCTTGATCTATGTACAAGATCCACTCGAGAACAATAATGTGTTCTGGAATTCCCATTTTTCTCAAGAATATCCATGGTTTCTTATGAGCCAATCATAACTAAGATTATGTACAGGTGAATGTCTTTGCATGGTCAATAAAGCATAAGCGAACATCTTTCTGATAGTCTGTGTTTTGAGCCAAGACCCACTAGACATCAGCAATGCTATGCCTTATTCCACAGACTCTTCTGAAACCAGTTTAATTTCTGACAGTTCACTATTAACGTATTCTGCAATTTTTTTTTTTTTTTTTAGGCATCACTGCCCTGGTGGTGGGAGTAGGAGGCCCAGCCTTTGCTCCTGGGAGCCGGAATTGAACCTCCATCCCAGTGGGCCGCAGTCCCACACACAACCACTACGCCACCGGGGCTCAGCCCTATTCTGCAATTATTGTTGAGTAATCTTCACCACAAATCTACTTGTATATGATATCAATAATGTTGTTTGATAATTTCTGAATTCTGCTGGGTCACCTTTCTTTGTAATGAGTGAAAGTATCAATCGTTTCCAATAAGTTGGCCAAGTAGCTATATTGCTAGCTTTTTGGTATAGGCTAGTGAATGTGTTC
>PVJH01020013.1:0-41522 GCA_004026705.1 Nesogale talazaci | reverse complement strand
TCTGATCTTACTTTTTTTTTCCTTTTAGTGGATTTTTTAACCCTTTACATTTAATATAAGTATAGATATATTGCATTAAGTCTATCTTTTTCTCTGTCTTCAGCTGCACTTCATATCTCTGCTGATTTATAAGAAATCATTTCACTTATTTAATCAATTCCATGTATTATTTATTTAGTAATTCCATCCCCCTATATTTTTTATTTATTTTATTTATTATGGTAGTTACACAGTTTCATGTCAACCTGAAGAGATACAACAGTGCAGGAGTAGTAGCCAACCTGCCAATGAGGTCACAGCCTGATGGTGCCTCCTTGTGGGCATGGCCTCCTCCTAGCGGGAACCCAGGGAACCTCCCCTCTCTGTGTGTCTTCACCTTCCTGCTTGGTGGCCTCCCTGAGAGCTGCCAGAGTCCTGCCGTCTAACAATCAGCCTCGGGTCCACACACTTTGCATGGCCTGGGATCTCCCTGCATTCTGTATCAGTGCATGTGGCCGGGTGAGTGTGAGGAGGGATGCATGGACTAGTATCGGACTTATAGGCTGGATGTGGTCTGGGATGGTTCTTGATGTATGACTGCTTCTTGATATAAAGCTCTTTCTTACATAGACTTGAATGTCCTTCGATTTGTTTCTCTAATCACCCAGCCTCACACCTTTATATACTCTTGTTTCTCACAGAACAGCAAATACCTCACACACAACCAACAAAGCATTCTTCACTTATCACAGATAGACTCTCTGATTTCTTCCTTAAAAATAATTTTTATAAAGGCATGTGAAGAATTTAACTCTGCCTAATCCTCTGCCTTGTGTATATGATTGACACCCATCCTTTGTACTTACAAATATCTATATTCTTGCTTAGGTGATTCAAAATATGTTATTATTTCGCTACATAGTAAATATGGTTACATATTCAATTTCCCCCATTGTGTTCTATTTCAGGACTCTTGGCTACCAATTGGAATCACCAACTGGAATTATTGTTTTACTTCTTACAGTACAATTCATCCTGTAATTAGTCATCATAGGACTATTTGTAGAAATGGTCTGCATTTTTATTTCATTTATAAGTGGCATGCCCATTCTGTGTCGTGGGGTGAGTTGTGTCCTCTAACAATCCATGTCAGCTTGGCATGACTGGAGTTCATTCTCAGGGTTTGCACCTTGAAGTGATGATTTAACTGGGCACTTATGCAGTGGCGCACTTGATGTGGGGGCATAGCTGGTTCATTGCACACTGATGCATGCATCCCCTGTGATGCAATGAGCCAAAGATGTTTAAGGATAGTAGGGTGGGGCACAGCACCCTTCCTGATCTAAGAGGAGTCTCCCTGGGGTGTGGCCTGCACCACCTTTTAGCCTAGAAGAGATTAAGAGAGAAAGCTGTGCAGAGGAGTGGGGACTTGACAGTTATCATGAAAGAGAGCTGAGGAACAGAAGCTGCCACTTGGATTCAGAGTCCCTGTGCCGACAACCTCCTGAGAAGATGGATGGCAAGACACATGGGACTCGCCTACAGATGTTGGGGGAACGAACAATCACCTTCCCCCAGAGCCAACAGAGACAGAGAGGCTTTCTTGAGCAGGCACGCTGAGTTCAGATCCTTAAGATCCTAAGCATTGGCCTGTCCACACCCTGCATGTGGGACATGTCCATGTCTGTGGAACAGCACTGGTGACCTAAGTAAGGCTCCACACATGGCCTCCTCTGTTGGTGCTTGGTGCTGTGATGTATGGCTGCAACCTTGATTTCAATCCAGGCTGGAATATGACTTCCGATTGTCTAAAACCACACTCATCTGTCAGTTTCTCAAACGTGTGTGTGTGTGTGTGTGTGCGTGTGCTGCTTGTGAAACTGGAAGTGATGTCACCAGTATTTAACTTGCCAGCAGGGTCGCCCATGATGGAAGCATGTCAGGGAAGCTTCCAAACTAAGACGGACTAAGAAGAGGGTGTAGTTCACTTCTGCGGGATGAGGGGCTGACAACCAGAGGAAAAGCAGGAAAGCATGGTCTGATACAGTTGCAGAAATGAGCCCCTTGGGACGGAAGGTATCCAAAACATGGCTGGAGAAGAGCTGTTGCCTCAAAGGGGTTGACCTTAGTGAGCTGGGAGCAAAGTTTTGGAATCTTCATGCACGGATGGGACATCCCTGGACATGAGAAGAGGCAGCTACAGAGGCCTGTGAACTATCAGAAGGTGGAATACAGCAAGAAGAAGCCAGGAGAATTAAAGGTCACTGAAAATTATGTACCTACGAGTACTACCAATGAGTATTCTAGGCACTCATGAGCTGGAGTTAACCAGTCTTGGCCATTTTGAATGAAATAGACATGTGGTTTGTAGCGCTCAGGGTGACAAATTCAAGAGAAATCATTTCATACTTATCATCAAAAAGAATATTTAAAATCTATCTTGAATTATAACATCTGACTGTGATATGGATAATATCTATACCCCTATGAGGAAGTTCAGAGAAGACAGCTGCTGTTCCAATACAGACACCTAGGACAAAGAAATGAAAGATTTCTACCAATGGAAGCCTTCAGCCTAAAAGAGTCGAAACATCTCCTCGAAATTCAGCAATAATTGGAAGACAGATGTTGGGAACACAAAGGAAGGGAAAGGAAAATAGGACCACCATGAGGGAAATGAAGCTTAACCTGACATGATAAAGATATGCAAGACCATAACTTTTCCCAACAATACAAAGTGTGGGTACACATGTAGAAGTTGGCAAATAACATACCCAAGCTCAAGGCACCAGGCTCTGTGGAAGCAGGATCCCAGGCATCCAATGATGCCCACATGCAAAATGAGGCGATTATCTCCCAAGATGAGTTAGTCTCCAAAACCCAAATGGACATTTCTGATCTGACGTGCTATGGCAGTTCTCAATTTGTGGGTCGTGACCCTTTAGGGGTCAAAGGACCCTTTCACAGTGATCGCCTGATTCATAACAGTAGCAAAATGACAGTGATGATGTAGCATCCAAGATAATATTATTGGGGGGGGGGGAGGCGGTCACAGCATGAGAAATTTATTCAAGGGCCTCGGCAATAGGAAGGGTGAGGACCACTGTTCTGTGGGGCCACACAAGCTAGCACTGACTCATGGCGGTGAGGGGTGGCCATGGAGAGAGACCCTAGAGAAGCTCGTTTTAACTACCAGTCTGACTACAGGGGGACCGGCCACGCTGCGTGGCTTTGATGGCTCACAGGCAAGTCTGTGTCCAGGCTGCAGTGGATCAATGCGGGTCCCCAGAAGCTCAGACACGACCTTGAATACTCCGCACCTGAACTTAGAGATCATCTCAAGGAGCCATTTGACCTCCTGAGCACGAAGGACCCACGTTCAGACAAGCATCCCAGGCACCACTCAGGCAGGGATGTAGGCCACCTGACCCAGCACCTTCCAGTCCTGCATCATCCTCACAAGCGAGCCCATCGCAGCAGCCACTGTGTCCACACATCTCACCAAGGGCCTTCCTCTTGTTCACCGCATCTCTGCTTCACCCAGCAGGAGGTCATTCTCCAGCAGCGTGTCCGAAGTCCTTGAGACAAAGTCTTGCCAGCCTGGCCACTAGGGGCAATTCAGGAATATGGAAGACCTGCAGAGTCTTGGTGTGTCTGAGCTATGGTGCTGATCAAGAAGGTTGCATACATATACACCCAGATCGGTAGCTCACCCCCAGAGCTCCCTGAAGACTGGTGAGTTGGGGAGATTTGGGGGCTGAGTGGGGGTGTCAAATCTGTCTTTTGATTCCCAAGACAAGTCAGAGCGCTTCTCTGAACCAGAAGCGACTCTCACCCCATTGCCAGCACTTCCTGCAGACACCCATGGTCTCTCTTCTGGTGCTCAGGGCATGTACCCTGCCTTGACTGGCACCACAGGGCAGCCAGGCTTATGGCAGCAGAGGTGTTTGCTCTGCCTTGGCACTCCAGGCAGAATTGACAGGAGGTCCCCCCATCCCCACCCCAGGGACACTCCATGCAGACCTACACCCGCACCCCCCACCCACAGAGATTCATGCCCTCATGTCTGGGAGCCCCTCATGAAGCAGCCAAACAGCCCCTTCCCCCACGAGGCTCATGCCCAGCTGCCATAAGGCAACCAGGCACACATCAGAGGCTCCTTCCCCCACCTGTCTTTATGCTCTGCACAGAACCACCAACCAGACCTCCCTCCACACTCAAAGATCTCAACCCAGAGGCTCCCATCCCATCTCTGTGCTCCTCACAGAGAGAGAGAGAGAGAGAGAGAGAAAGGCTCCTATTCTGCCACTATGCTTAAGGCCTGCCAGGCAGGGGACACAAGTCTGGCAAAGTTCTTCAGTTGTGGCATAGAGACTCAAGAGTTTAGAGCTAGCCTCCTTCACGCTCCCATCTCCCTGCTCCATCCTCTTGCTCTGAGAGAGTGGTGGGTCTGCATGCCAGTGCCAGTCACCCCGTCCCACCTGTCTACCTATGGGAAGTGCCCCTAGCCAGGAGCAGATCACCCAATCCCCAATCTACCCCCTAAATACCTTTGCCTGCACTCAATCAACACTTTCCATCAAACCACAATGTGCACAGCTGCAAACAGTCCCTAAGTAGACCTGAGGGAAGCTGGAGCACAAAGCATAGGTGAAGGCGAGAGGGGAAACCCAGCAAAACAAAGGTGAAGCACAACCCCTCAAGGCAGTAGGCTAAAGGCAGTCTATAGAAACACCAATGCCAGGCTCCCAAAGAGAGAGCCCAAGGCTCTGTGACACCAGGGGAAATGGCGCCTCACTCCAATAAATCAAACAAAAAACATCAAGCTGCTTTTACAGCATCAAGAAGAAAAGAAACAGAACCCAATGCCAGAGGACCACCTAGACCTAATGACAGTCACAGAAAATGCAGATGTTGATCTACCACAGAAAGAAATCTTCAGAATGTTGCTTAGGGGCATACAGGACATGAGGGAAGCATTACAGAAAAAGATGAGATGATAGAGGAGATGAAGCCCATGCACCAAAGGGAACCGCAAGAGCTAACAACAAGTCATAGAACATTTACAGACTTTATCCGGAGAATGGAGGAGGCAGAGAACCACGCCAGTGACCTAGAGTACTCACAAGCAGAAATTAATAAACATGAGAAGAAGTCTCACGAGAACATCAGAGAAGCAGGAGAAAACCTAAGAGCTATGTCTGATACCATGAGAAGGAACAACATTAGAGTTATCTGAATACCAGAGGAAGATGCATCATGGAAACCAGCACCCAAAATAGTGATGGAATGCTTGGAGAAAAACTATCCTAGCTTAATGATAAAAAACCAGGCAAGCATCCAGAAAGCCAAAAGAATGCCAGCTAGACTGATTCCCAAGAAGTCACCAAGATATATAGTTGTTAAGCTATCCAACTATGACGAAAAGTAGAAAATCATGTGAGCAGCTAGTGAAAAACAGGCAGACACAAATAAAGGCAAGCAGATAAGAAAATACTTAGACTTATCAATGAAAACTATGAAGAAGAGGAGAGAATGGAGCAGCATATTCTGAAAATTGCAGGAAAACAATGCAAACCCAAGAATATGCTATCCAGCTAAATTATCTATCAAAATTGATGGAGGACTGAGAGTCTTCCTGGACAAGGAAAGTCTCGAGGAATATGCTTAAAGGAACCCAGCACTACAAAGGACCCTCTTCAATCCAGTATGGACAGAAGAACAACAATCACTAAGCACATACAGGAGACCCCCACACAGAACTACTTTACTCAGAGACCATCAAAGGGAAAACAGACCCCAAGATAACACTGACTCAACGATGGAAAGAAGGCAAGAGTGAACCACAAACACATGTAGGCACAACCCTTGGGAAAGAAATGGATGTAGGAAAACACCCAACACAAGAGCAATAATATAACATCACAGAGTCCACAGATAGAAGTATAGCCCTGAATATCAATAGAATGAACTCAGGCCTTAAGAGACAGACTGACTTAGAAAGCACAACCTCTCAATCTGCTGCCTGTAGGAGACGCATCTCAAAATTACAGACAAAAATAGGCTGAGAATCAAAGGCTGGAGAAAAACATACCAAGCAAACAGCAATTCAAAAAAAGCATTTTAACCCTAATCTTGAATAATATTGACCTCAAAGTAAAAACCATAAAAAGAGATAAGGAGGGACACTATGTAGTGCTAAAGGGAAATATAGACAAAGAACCATTAAGTATTATAAATATTCACCCTCCGAACAAGTGTTTACTGGAATATGTCAATCAAACATTCCAAAAGATGAAAAAAGTAATCACAGTCTCAACAATTACAGTGGGTGACTTCAATACACCGCTCTCTGAGAAAGATAGGTCACTGGGAAAGAAACTCAACAAAGATCCTGGAGAGCTAAACACTACAATTAGACGATGTGACCTGAGAGATATCTAGAGAGCTTGCCATCCAAATACAAAAAAAGTCACATTCTTTTCAAGCCCATAAGGAACATATTCAAAGACCACGTATTAGGGCATAAGTCGAATCTGCATAAATTTAAGCACATTGATATCATACAGATCTCTATCTCTCTCACATACACACACACACAATTGTGCCATAAAATTGTAAATCAACAAAAGGAAGATAAAAAAGACCAGGGTAAACTATTGGAGAATGCATAACTCTCTATTGCAAAAAGAGTGTGTAATGGCCCAGATCAGAGATGAAATTAGGAAATTTCCAGAAACAAATGAGAAACAGAACATGGCGTATCAAGGCTTAAGGGACACAGCAGTCATCAGAGGAAGTTTCATAGCATTACACACACATAAAGAAGGAGAGACTTATGACTGTTGCACTGGCACAAGATCTGCAGCAACTAGAGCAGAGTTGATAAGACAATCCAACTGATAGCCAGAGAAAAGAAATAATAAAAATTAGATCTGAGATTCAGGAGAGGGAAAATTAGAAAACGATGGGAAAAAATAATGCAGCTTAAAGTTGGTTCTTCGAAAGGATACATCAAATCAACAAATCTCCTGCAAATTTAACCAAAGAAAGGAAGAAACACATCAATAACCAGGATGGGGGATGAAAGAGGAGACATTACAATGGACGCTAATGAAATCAAAAGGAGAATTACACAGTACTATGAAGGACTGTAGTCCAATGAATTCAAAAGCTTGGAAGACATGGACAAGTTCTTGTAAAAATAATCCATCCCTAGACTATCCGAGATGGCCATCAAGAACCTCAAAAAATCCCTATCAGTAAAAGAAATAACCAAGATTATCAAGGGGTTGCCAACAAAAAAAATCCCCTGAGCCAGATGGGTTCACTGAAGAATTCTATCAAGCATTTATGGAAGAACTGACACCATTCCTACACAAACTCTTCCAGAGCATAGAAAAAGATGGAAAACTCCCCAACTCCTTCTACAAAACTAGTATAACTCTGATACCTTAGCCAGGCAAGGATCCACAAGAACCAAGACCTACAGACCAATTTCCCTAATGAACGTCAATGCAAAATATCCTTAACAAAATACTAGCCAACAGAATACAAATGTATATAAAGCAAATAATCCACATGACCAAGCAGGATTCATACAAGGAATGCAGGTTTGGTTCAACATGCAAAGACCATTAGAATTATTCCCCACATTGAAATGAAACACTTTTAGGAACCACATGATAATATTGATAGTTGCAGAAAAAGCATTTGGCAACATCCAATACCCATTCCTGTTTAAGACACTAAAGAAGATAGGAATGGCAGGAAAATTCCTCAATATAATACAAGCTACATATGAAAACCCAACAGCCAGTGTGGTAGTCAATGGAGAAAAGATGAGATCGATTCTTCTGAAAACAGGGACTAGACAAGAATGCCCCTTGTTCCCACTCCTATTTAACATTTTACTGGCGGTCCTAGCTGACAATATAAGATGAAGAAAGGACATCAGAGGTATTCATCTGGGGAAGGAGGAGTGAAACTATCCTTATTCACAGATGATATTATTTTATTTGTGGAAAATCCTGAAAGTTCCATGAGAGGAGAGAGCTAGAAGCAATAGAGGCATATAACAGAGTGGCAGGTTACAAGATCATTCTATACACATCGGACAAGGCCACAGAAGAGGGGGTCCAAAAGGTGGTACCCTTCACAATATCCAAACACAAGTTGAAATATCTAGATATACCCGACTTAAAAAAAAGCTCTCTATAAGGAAAACTGCCAAACCCTGTTAAAAGAAAATGAGGATGGCCTCAAGAAATGGAAGGACATCCAATGTTCATGGATCATTAGACTCAATACTGTGAAGATGCCAGTTCTACCCAAGGCACTACATAAGTTCAATGTTATTCTGATACAAATTCCAGAGTCTTCCGTCAAAGAATTGGAAAAGCAAATTACCAAACTCTTATGGAGAGGGAAGAAACCAAGAATTAGCAGAGAGCTCTTCAAGGACAAAGTAGGAGGGATTGCTTTACCCTATTTTAGCACCTACTCTACAGCACAGTGGTCAAAACAGTGTAGTCTTGGTATAATGATAGATATTCAGACCAATAGAAAAAGATTAAAAATCCATAAATAAATCATCGGCATACAGACAGCTGATATTCCATAAGGGCCCAAAGAATATCAAATGGGAAGCAGATGCCATCTTCAATTGATGGTGCTGAAAAAAATGGATACATAGCTGCAAAAGAATGAAGTAAGACCCTTACCTCACTCCATGCATAAGAATAAACTCAAGGTGGATCACAGGCCTAGAGGTAAACCCCCAAAGTCTTAGGGCAATCAATGAGGGAATTGGAACAAAGCTGAAAACTTTGACTCAGAAAATAGATAGGCTACTAGAAATAGGGAAGGACACAAACACAGAGGTGGCACAAATTGACCAGTGGGGTAGACTACAGATAAAACACTTGTGTACAGCAAAAGAATTCACCAAAAGAGTAATAAGAGGGATCACAGAATATGAAAACATCTTTAGCAATGACACATCAGACAGAGACCTTATTACTAAAATCTATGATACTCTGCTAACTTACAAGAAAAAAAAAAACAATTACTCAGCAGGTGGGCAAAGGGTCTGAGCAGAAGTTTCTCAAGGGCAGAAATCCAAATGGCCAATAAATATATGAGAAAATGTTCCAGGTTCCATAAGAGAAATGCAAATTGAAATAACAATGAGATATCACCCTCAAAGATAGCCCAATTCAAAAAATAAGAAAGTATTCCGTGTTGGAGATGCTGCAGAGAGATAAGAACTGTTTCCAGTGTTGGTGGACCTGTAAATCTGTGCAGCCATTATGGAAATTGATCTGGTGGCACGATCCAGCAATCCCCCTACTGGGCATATACCCAGAAAAGGCAAGAAACAAACCACGGTCAGACATCTGTGCTCCAGTGTTCATCGCAGCACAGTTCACAATCTATTTTCCGAGTTCACAATTGCAAGTTCACCCAAATTTCCCTCAGCAGATGAATGGGTTAAAAAACTGTGGTACATACATGCAATGGAGCATATGCAGCCCTAAAAAGCAGTGATAAGCACATCGACGCATGGGAAGAATGAGAGGAAATTCTTCTGCGTGAACTAAGCCAGGCACAAAAGAACAAGTGCAACGTGAGTCTGCTGAGGTAAGCAAAAAAAAAAAAAATCCAAAAGGGACATCGGGAAAAAGTTACTATATACATTCATCCCTGGGGTGAGGCTCAGGTAAAATGTTAGGGGCCAGACTAAACTCAGGGACATATATATGGTAGCCCACTAAAAAGGAGGGGGAAAGACATGGGTAGGCCAGGGAACAGGGCACTAACCCACCCAAAGAGGGGAAGGGTGTTGTTTTTATTTCCATGGGGAAGGAGGGGACAGACTTCAACCTGGTGCCCCAAGACAAGAACACCACACGCAGACATGAAGCAGGGAACTAATAGAGAGGCCTGAGGGGCTGGTCCCATTACCCCCAGCACCCACCCCTCAGAGAATCCACTTCAGAGGACAGCACGGTAGCAACAGCTCAAGGAGGGGGATGTGTCTGAGCAGAGCACCCTGCAGTCAACAAGGGGGGAGGGAAGGAGCAGAGAGTGAAGCACCTCCTGGCCCACCCATCCCTGAGGACAATGTTTCTACTCAGAGTGGAGAAAGTGAGTGAAGGGAGATGTTGGAAGGTGTAAGATATGACATCATGTCATAATTTATACATTATCAAGGGTGGGAATAAAGAGGAGTGGATATCAGGGGCTCAAGTGGAAAGCAAGTGTTTGGAGAACCATGAGGGAAACAAATGTACAAAAGTCCTTGACACGATGGACGTATGTGTGGACTGTGATAAGAGTTGGACGAGGCCCCAGTAAGATGATTTGATAATAATAAAAAGGAAGACTGCCTATACCAAGACTGCCAAAAGAATGTGCAACGAAGCCTTCAAAGCACGGCCAGACACTCCAAAAAATCCAGAGTGGCAGGGTTCATCTCAGGTGCTCTGTGCGTGGGACCGAGCGGTCCTTGGGGCAGCGGGTCCATGGGAGGAAGGTGCCCGGATGGTGAGAATTGGCAGGGTGGCTGCAGCAGTGGGTTTGAGCGTAGCGCTTGCTGGGGCGGTGCGGGATCACCGTCTCAGAGTCCGTCGGGCTGCTCTTAGTTGAAACTGACTTGACAGCAGCTCACATTGTCTAGTCATTTGATCAAGAAGCTTTCCTAACCCACGTAGACCTCGGGTTTTGCCTGTTCCCCTGAATTTTGAACCCATCATGTGCAGTTTGTCTGGTGACTCCAATATCTAAATGGCCCGTTTTTGTTCTCCGTTTTATTTCTTGCTGGGTTTTGAGGTGTCCTTTATTAACTTTTTTTTTATTAATAAGCTTGGTAACTTTGGGGCGGATGCTCAACATGTGGAGAAAATCCTTTACAGAGGTTCTCTGTCAAGAGCTAGCTTTCTCCAAAAATGGTTACATTTCCTTGCGGCAAGCAGCTACAGTAACAGATCGTTGTCTTTGTTCTCGCTGCAATTATGTTACAGGCGTCTGTACAGCTGTAACAAAGCGTTTCCTTTTCTGCTTCCTCGTGGCATTTATGACATCCCTTGCTGAGTTTACATTACCTCTGCACCTTTATGATTTGAAGTCCAAAATCTGTGTCCCCGCAACACATAGCCGATGATATTTTTTGGTCAGTTATTTTTGCCTCTCCAGCATCAGCCTGCATTTGGGACCCCCGGAACCTTGCTGTACGCATGGAGTGACTCAGAAGTACCTTGACGTGAAGAACAAACTCTTCATTAAGTCCTTTGCTCGCTCTGTTAGAGAAAGCGCCCTCGCTCACACACCATCCACATCCTGGCTGCCTTATTCAGCAACCCTGAATTCATATTCATGGATCCCCAGCCAAGTAAGACTATCTCTTTCAACTTGGATATTTGATAAAACTCATTTTCCATTTTTAATAAAAATTTTAATGAAATAGAAATAGAATGATAATTTCTCCACACAATAGAGCCTATCTGTTTTGCAAATGCAGTCTGTGTCATGCTTAAATCAAAACGAGATTTTTTTATAGAAGCCAGAAGAAGCAAGACAATGGTGGAAGCCCACATTGGTATTGTATGCCAGATCTCACTGATACAGTTACATAAAAGAGCAGAACTTACTGTATAAAATCAATATTATTAATGGCTGAGTTTACGGCATACTGGCAACCCCGACAAAATCATCAAAGGAGGCACACCCAGAGTGGTGAGATGGATGTCACAAGATAAGGGCACAAAGCACAGCAGCATTTTTAGATGCCACCTTTAGCCACTAGAAAATATGATAGGAAAAAACACCCATTCAACAAAGACACAATTATGACCTTAGGTTTTTACCCTTGTACTTGGGAAGCTGAGTTTTTTTTTTTAATTCTAGAAAAATATCATTTTAGCTTCAAAATCTTTAACTTTAAATAAACTTACACCCTCTGAAGAATGGCACAGCAATACAAAGAATTCCCATGAGACTTCATCCTTATAATCAATTTTAGTATTTTAATATTTTACCCTCCCTTTCTCTCTCTTTCTCTCTCTCTCTCTCTCTCTCTCTCTCTCTCTCTCTCTCTTTCTCTCTCTCTCTCTCTCTCTCTCTATTCCTCTTCTTCTCTCCCTCTCCCTCTGTATAAATTTCAAGAGTGGGGTGTAAGAACAATGTCTCTTCTTACATATGAATAAATACACTTTGAACTCAGTGCCATTGAGACAGTGGCAATTCACAGCACCCCTGGGGGCAGACCTGACGGTGTGGGACGGCCCCTGGGGGTTTCTGAGACAGCCACTCTTTACAGGGGGACAGAGCCCCATCTTACCCCTGAGGAGTGGTTGGTGGTTTCTAACTGTTGGCCTTTCAAATCCTTACCACATCAGTGCAAGTACCCATAAGATGCATCTTAATTAGAAAAGCAAAATTAGCCCATAGCTGGACCATGCATTCACCCCACAGACAGGTCCAAGTTCTCACCCCTGAGGGGCCCTAACATCGCCTGCCTGTGAGGAGAAGAACACGGCATCACACGGTGTGTCCTTGTCCAAACATGTTCCAATTAGAAGGCAGCCTCAGATACATCAAACTTGCAGAAGCAGGCTTATCAGACTGGCAGTGCCCTTCAGAGGTATCAAGGTCATTAAAAACAAAGAAGCCCAGAGGAACCGCCCGGGACGACTGCAAGGTGCTCAGGAATGACCCCCAAAGGTGAGGTGTTGGGCGGGATTGAAGCAGCAAGAGGGTCAGAAGGAGACAGTCAGTGAAGAACTGCAGAGTCGGGAACAGCGTTCAGCCTGGTTCCCAGCTTCCATAGCCGAGGGATCCCCATTTGGCAGATGTGCCAACAATGCAGGCGGGAGTTGTTTGACCAGGTTGGGCTTTTTCCCCTTAAGTCTGAGCGGACTTGAGGACATTTCCATCCATGACAGGGAAGGACAACCTCTCTCAACCTTGCACCCAATATGTCCACTGTTGCCCTCCAGCAACGTCCTGCCAATCACCAGGTCATCGCGGGCAGGACACTGGGAGACAGGGCCTTCCCACCTCTGACTCTGACAGTCCCTTTTCACGGCCGGGACTCCTGGGTTCTTGCTTTTTGCTGACTTGAAACTCATCATCGTTGTTGTTTTCTTTTCGCTGCTTATATTTTATATATATACATAGAATGTATATCATTTTATTGGGGGCTCTTGCAGATCTTATAATAATCCATGCATCAATTGTATCAAGTACATTTGTGCATGATTTTGCCATCTTCATTTTCCAAACTTTTTTCTTTCTACCTGAGCCCTTGGTATCAGCTCTTTTTCCCCTCCCTCCCCTCCCTTCCCTCTCTTGAGAAATTCTAATAAATTATAAGTCATTATTATATTCATATCTTATTCCGCCTGCTGTCTTCCTTCACTCACCATTCCTGTCGTTCATCATTAACGGGGGGCAGGGTGTATATGTCTATCATCATGATCGGTTCCCCTCTTCTACCTCCACCTTCCCCCTCCCCTCATGGAATCGCTACTGCCATGATTATTCCTTGGGGGTGTCTCTGTCCTGGATTCCAAGTATCAAGAGCTCTTATTTGTACCAATGTGCATGCTCTGGTCCAGCTGGATTTGTAAGGTAGAACTGGAGTCGTGATAGTGGGGGGAGGGGAGCATTCAAGAACAGGAAGAATGTTGTGTGTTTTGTCAGTGTTATATTTCACCCAGACTGACTCATCGCTTCCTTGTGACCTTTCTGTGTGTGAATATCCAATTGCGCACAGATGGGCTTTGGGTCTTGTGTTCATCCAGGTTGACAAGAGAAACAAATTCATGAGCACACATATGTGTATATACAAGAGCATTTCAAAATTGTGAAAACATCCCAGCCCAGTCCAGGTCAAGCCCATAAGTCTGATATTGACCCATATGTCCAATACCAATCTATAAATTCCTCTTCAGACTCACGAAGCACATGCAATGATGCCAAAGCAGGAAGATCACTGGCCAGTGGGTGCAAAGTCTTGTATATCTAGGGGGTGGTAGATGCACCTCAGCACTGGCAGGGGTCTCCATGTGGCTCCTCCAGTTCCAGGGTCTATCAGCACAGTGCCATGTGTCTTGTCAGTAGAGTGTCTCTAAGGGAGAGAGCAGAGAGATTGTGTGTGTCTCCTGCCTCCAAGGAGGAATACAGAAGTTCCCAGAATTCTCAGGAGGCTGCACCCACACAAAGGCCTCATTGACTATATTCCAATTGACAAGTTAGACTCCACCTCTAACTCTTAAACCTGAAATTAACACTAGATTATATAACTACCACAGGTCTCCACTCCAAACCCTCTTATTCACATTGATATATGACTGTTTGTTTGGGAATCTTCTGATGCCTGATACTTGATCCCATGACATCTCATGATCACACAGACTGGTGTGCTTCTTCCATGTGGGCTTTGTTATTTCCCTGCTAGATGGCTAATTATTTACCTTCAAGCCTTTAAGATTCCAGACACTGTATCTTTTAATAGCCAGGCACCATCTGCTTTCTTCACCACCTTTGCTTATACACTCACTTTGTCTTCAGTGATCATGTCAGGAAGGTGAGCATCACAGAATGTCAGTTTATTAGAACAAAGTGTTCTTGCATTGAGGGAGGACTTGAGTGGAGATTGAATGTCCATCTGCTATCTTAATATTTAACATAAATATATACACAGAGCCCTATATCCCTATCATTATATAGTAATATATTTACATATGTATATGCCTGTATTTATACCTCTAGAAACATCTTTTGCCTCCTAGTTTTTTCCTCGATCTCCTTATACTTTCATGCTGTCCCACTATCATGTTCAACCTTCATTTGGCTCTCAGTGATTTTTATTGGCCACATTGCACTTGATCAAACCCCACCAGGGGTTCTATGCCCTCCCCATCATGAATTTTAGCTCTCTTGTGGTTCCCTCCTCTCTGTGTTTGTTGACTCCCCGTCTCTCTCCCCCACCTCCTCATCTCCCACTTCTCCCCCTGGAACTGTTGGCCCTGCTTTTTTCTCCTCAGGGTTGTAAATGACCTGCCTGTCTTCTATAAATAGACGTGTGGGGGCGGGGGAGGCCTGTCTGATGGCCCTTATGAGTGTTTTTTGTTGGAGTCTAATGAGGTGCCAAACCCTGCCCTGTGAATCTGGAGTCTATTTTCAGAATTCCTCGGGGACTTTGTTGCTTTGCTCCCGTTGCTGCTCTGTTGTGCTCCCTTCCTGCTTGGCCCCCATGGATGGGGTGGGAATGGGGGGCCAGAGAAGGAGCAATCCCCATACTGTGTCTCTAGTGCTGTTCCCTGCCATGCTGTGTGTCAGTGAGGGGAGTCCTGTCTGAGTGGGTCGTGTCCCGTGCCTACAGTCCTCTCTGTGCACTGGCTGCTTGGAGCAGGAGTGCCGTCCTCCATCAGCTCGTTCCACCGTCGAACCCAAGCCTCACTGCCCAGACGTGATTCTGACTCAGG
The DNA here is from genome assembly GCA_004026705.1 of Nesogale talazaci. NCBI lineage: Eukaryota > Metazoa > Chordata > Mammalia > Afrosoricida > Tenrecidae > Nesogale > Nesogale talazaci. The sequence continues at coordinate 26,052 of PVJH01020013.1, read as the reverse complement.
TCCTTGCTTCTTGGTGACCTCCAGTCGGTCCCTGTCCGTGGCGACCCAGGTGCAACAGACGCAGCCCTGCTCCTTCCTCCGAGGTCCTTCTGCTTGAGCCCACTGTCAATCCGTCTTCTTGAGGGCCTTTCTCATGCTGACTGCCCCTCTGCCTTCCCAAGCATGATGTCCTTCCTGAGTCTGGTCTCTGAGCCTGACGGCACATCCAATGTCAACAAGAGGAGGTCTCATCAGCCTGCCTCTGAGGAGCACTCTGGCTGTGCTTCCCCCGAGAGAGATGTGCTGGTTCTATTCCCAACCCATGGTATTTTTAGTGTCCACCCTCAGCTCCGTACAGGCTGAGGCATTGGTCGTCTTCAGCCTTCCTTATTCAAAGTCCAGCCACACATGCCTGTGAGGCGATTGAACACGCCATGGCTTGGGCCCATGCACCTGGACCCTCACGGTAGCTTCCTTTCTTTTGATGTCTGCTTCACAATCAGTGCCGCATTGTCCACGAGCTGATGGAAGGATGACACACAGGGCGTGCTCACTATCAGTGGTCACATATGACAAGGAGCTCAAGTTTGCTTTCATCTCAGACATGTGAGGATTTAAAAATGCTTCCATTGATCACCCATTAACTTTGCCATTAAAAGTTGCTTTCTAAAAAATCAAAAAAATATATCTTTCCATCATTTGCGCTTGCAAGTTCTTCGATGATTTCACCACGAATGCGCTGCCAAGCAACATCTAATTCTACTCCTGATAAGGAAAATGAATGGGATTTTTCTTGAAGTGTTGTTATGCATGGAGGGCACTTGATTTTCTTTTTCCAGAGCTGAAAATGAGCATTCTATTGTGTGATTTGTCATGCTGAAAGTTTGAAGTATGTGTAAGGCACCTTTGCTATTAGGAATTATACATCTTATTTAATCTGTGCCTCAAAGCTACCATATGCCTCCCACGGTCTCAGGGTCAATGGGGCTCACTACAACTCTGCAGGACAGGATTGCAGAAACTGGAACTCTGCTCTTGTTTTAGTCCGGGTAGACTAGAGAAACAAATTCATGGACACGCATATGGATATAATGGAAAGGTTTATATACAAGAGGAATGGAACATTGAGAAAGCCTCCCAACCCAGTCCAGTTCAAAGTCAAAGTCTGATATTAGCCCATATGCCCAATACCAGTCTATAAAGTCTCCTTCTGACTCACAAAGCACGTGCAGTTGAACATTCCAGCACCAGCAGGGATCTCCCCATGGCTCCTCACTTCCAGGGCTCAGGGTCCATCAACAGCATCCAGTGGTGGTAGAAGCAACTTGGTGTTGGCGGGGATCTCCACGTGGCTTCTCCAGCTTCAGAAGTCTGGTTCCATCAGGGCAAGGCCATGTGGCTTCTCTTCCAACTCCTTCAGCTTCTCGGACACCGCCACCTTGTCTTGTCAGTGGTTCGTCGTCTTGGAGACTGAGTCAAGTCTCTCTTCTCCAATTGGGAAATACCGCGAGACTTCCCAGAATTTTCAGGAGAAAGCCATGCCACACAGAGGCCTCATTGGCTATCTCCAGATTGACAGGCTAGACTCCACCCCTGCATCTCCATCATGACATTGTCATAGGTACATGACCGCCACAACACTGGCATAGAGCGCCTCCTCTTTCTCTTCCTTGGCACCTGGTGCTTCCCAGCTGCTGGCCTTGCTGTGAGCAGTACCACGTCTAACCCTCTGTGCCAAGCCAAGCTCTTCTTTCCTGGACCTGTCAACAAAGTTCTCATGAAGGGAGCAATTCTTCCTACAGGCTTGTATCTAAGTCATACTGATGAGCCTGTACCTGTATATTGGGTTCCCTCAGGCCGTTCTCCTTGGGAAGATCCACGTTGTTTGGGGGAGGTCTGCTGAGAAGATCTCCATGCACTTCCGTCCTTCTTCTCACGCAAGGTCCAAGACTATCACTGACGGTGTGGTACGTGGTTATGCGAAATGACCTCTGCCCTCCATGACACTTCAGAAGCATGTCCCCCATTTACTACACTCTACTTGTCCCTCCCCCTCCCCCCGATGCTTCCATAATGGGGAACTGCTTAGTGACCCGTATATTGGTTTTGTTGCCTTTTCAAGATCTTATATGGTGTCCATACCCTGTCTAGGGACTGGGAAGAGATCTGGGCATGTCTCTTAGTTTCCTTCCAAAAGTGTGGAGGTCTCAGCATGTCCCCTGAGCATGTTGCTGCATCCAATGCCCAGAACCAGCAGAAGGCAGGCTTGTGGCCTTGAGCTTCATTGGTGAGGATTCTGACTTCTCTTTGGGCACCACCTTTCCAGCTCTGGTCCTTGGCAATGCCTGAAGGCATTGAGACTTGGAGGAGAAGGTGAGAGGAATATAGTCATCACTACAGCACCTGCTTCCCAACATGCATTAGAAAAGCACTTTCATATTTCATCACCTCCTAAATATGTCTTAAGAAGTGCCCATTGATGAGTACAGAGAATATACTATTTACCATATAACAACTATATATATATATATATATATATATATATATATATATTAACCAAAAAAGCAGAAGGAAAATCCACATTCTGTGGACAGCAGTTCCCTGTAGGCCCTCCTCTGGGAGGAAGCACGTGGTATAAATATGGTGACTCCATGGTGTCCAAGGAACACCTTTGATGGCACTGTGAGCTATCAGCAGCATTGTCACAGGGAGGACTCTGGCACCCATAGAAATCCACTTTGCAACCTCACCTACAGCCTTGTTGGCATCGTTGTTGGCTGCTAGGAGTAAGGGGTGACTCAGAGCTACCTCCTGGGAAGCAGGGAAGCAGCATAGGCTCCCCTCCACCCCCGACACTCTTCCCACCAAGTTTTCCTGCCTGATCCCTCCCTGCATCCACAGTTGATCCAACTCTTCAAGGGTTCTCCTGTCTTTGCTGCCCCTCTATTTAGCCAGTTTCTTCGCAATGGGTACAAAAGTGGATCTCTTGTTGACCAGATCAGTGTCTTCCCACTTACTTGGAATAAATGAATGAGACTTCAACACCTGGGTGTTCCACCAATTTCTGGAGTTTTGTTTTCTGCGAATGCCTTCAGTGCAGCTTGAACCTCTTTCTTCAGTACCATTGGTTCCTGGTCACACGGTACCTCCTGAAATGGCTGCATATTGACTCATTCTTTTGGGCACAATGACTGGTGGGTTCACTCCATCTTTTCTTGCTTCTAGCATGGTTCAATATTCTGCACAGAGACCCTGTACTCTTGCAAATAGACTCAAATTGTTCTTCAGTCCTTTCAGCCGAGTGTAGTCTGGTCGTCCTCTTTGGTTTTGTAACTCCAAGCTCTGGCATACATATTTCATTGTAAGATTTACTTTACCTTCTCAAAACGCTTGTTGAAATTTTCTGTTTGGCTCTTGGGCTTCATTTCATCATTTAGCTACTCGATCAAGGGCAAGTTTGAGAGTTTCTTCTGACATTCATTTGGATCTTTTCTTTCTTGTTTTTTCAATGCCCTTTGGTTTCTTTTTGTATGACTTCACTGATGTCATCCCACAGCTTGTCAGAACTTCTGTTATTAGTGTTCAGCGAGTCAAATCTATTCTTGGGATGTTCTCAAAATTCAGGTGGGAGATAGTCAATGTAATATTTGGGCTTTGTGGACTTGTTTCGATTTTCAAGTTGAACTTGAACTTCATATGAGCAATTGATGGTCACTTCCACAGTCCGCCACTGTCCTCATTTTAGTTGATGCATTGAGCTTCTCTGTCAACTTTTCCATACACTGAGTCAATTTGATTTCTATGTGTTCTATTTGGAGAAGTCCACGTGTTTCATCATCATTTATGTTGTTGGGATGAGGTATTGTCAATAAAGAGTTGCTGTTTTCAAAATTCTATCCTAGGATCTCCAGTTTCCTTCCCGTCACCAAGGACATATTTCCAAACTACTGTTCCTTGCTCTTTATCTTCCACTTCCAAATTCCAGTCTCCAATGATTATAAATTCATCTTGATTGGAAGTTTGATCAGTTTCATACTGAAGAAATGGATAAAATTCTTCAATCTCTGCATCACTTGCTTTAGTGGTTGGTGGGGACATTTGAATAATAACTGCATTGACCAGATTTCCCAGCATGTATATAGATATTATCCTATCACAGACTGCACTACTTCAAAACCTCTTTTGAAATGACCTTTTTAAAGATTAATGCAATACCATTACTTTTGAATCTCTCGTTCCCGGTATAGTGAACCAGGTGATTGTCTTATTCAGAATGGCCAGTACCATCCCATTTCAGCTCACTAATGCCTAGGCTATTGATCTTTATGAGGGTCGTTTTATTTTTGAAAGCTTCCAACTTCCTGAGACTCACATTTCATACATCTTACGTTCCAATTATTATTATCATTCTGCAACTGTGCCTTCCTATCGTGAGTCATGTCCCACCAACACATGAATGTCTTCACAGTTTCAGTCCAGCCATGTCACTCTTTCAGGTTCCTTTTAGAGAAAGGAGCTCTTCCTTAGTCATGTTCTGGTACCTTCTGGCCCACGGGGCCCATCTCCCGGCACTGCTCTGACACGGCTCTGCCGCTACTTGTGAAGTCCTCTGGATCTGGCACTGTCTCGGTGCTGTTCATTGGGTTATCCGTGGCTGATGCCTCAGAAGAGGGCCACTACTTCCTTCCCCACAGTCTGTTCTTAGCCAGAACGCTCTGCCGGGGCCTGTTCAAAGTGGTGAGCCTGCTGGTGTTTGAAATGCCAGGGACATAACTTCCAGCATCCCCGCAACACACAGACCACCATGGTGTAGACAGGGAAGAATACTTGATTTACAATTTCTTCCCCAGAATGGCAGTTATAGATGCAGTGTGTCACTCGCCACAGTTCCACATCTGTTTGGAGATACATATGGTAAAGCATTCACTAATTGTCTGTGAAAGATCAGGATGGAATCTATGAAGCAACACAAGTATCAAGCTGCACTTATCCACTGAAAATGGCTGATCAAACTGCACCCCTTATGAACTTTGATCATTCTTCATTGGTTGCTTTAGACATATTCTCTGGGTTGACCTTTCCTATTACCATATTTCCCATGTGAGCTGTTAGAAATGGATCAAACTGAGCAATAGGCTGAAAACTCCATAAATATCTATTTTCTAGGGTCCCTAACACTGATTTCATCATCAAAAGCATAGTCCACGTTCAGCTGTTGACCTTGAACTATGTAAGAGCAGTAGACTGCAACAATGCCTTGTAGAATAGCTCCCAGCACTGGCCTTCTTCACTGGGCTTCTTGTGCATGTATTAAGGCAACGCAACAACAGGCAACCTCTGGAAACAGAATGTGTTCATGTCTCTCTGTCTAATTTGAGTCGTGTCAACTGCTAAGTCCATCTGTATCAGGCTGAGACTTGAATGACCTAGGGGTAAAGGGTTTGCAAAGCAAGCAGCGTGCAGAGCTGGCTAAACATGGGGGTGCAGGAGCTGCTGTCTCTGGGAATGTCTGCCGTCAGCTCTGAGCCCCAGAAGTATCTCCACATACTGAATCCTGTTTGCTTACCAGCCAGAAATTTTGACACAGGTTCCCAGACAGGGCACTGTGACATCGACAATCACTTGGTCCTATTCTGATGCAATAATTTACATCATATCACAAGTTAAATTGCATTCTCACCAAATCAGCATCTCCAATGCCTGGTTATCCTGAGGTGTGCACTAGAAACGTGAGGAAAGGATCCGGCGAGAGTAAGACAAGTGATGTCACGCTGTGGGAATGGCAATCAATGACAGGAAGCAAAGGGCGCATGCATTATTGAATGGAAAATCAGTTTGATCTGTAAACGCTCACCCCCATTCATCATGAGAAAATCTGAAACACATATCAACCGGGCTGGGCCTTGAATCTCATTGGTTTGGCAGTTCTGCAACGATGTGATTTGGCAGTTCTGTGATGCAATCTGATGCGGCCGGTCAGTCAGTTGTAAGGAGATAAGGCTGGAATGCAACACCCAACTGGGATCACACAGCCCTGATTGGATGTGAGAGGAGATTCCCGGGGGCATGGCCTGCATCAACTTTTACCTTAAAAGGATGGAGGAGCAAGCAGAGGGAAGGACCTCCACCCCCAAGAGAGAAACCCAGGAGGAGAGAGCATTCTGCACTCAGGACCCGTGTATGAGGACGTCCTGGGAGCAGGAGGAAGATTGCTGTTGAGGCACATGGAGACCTCCCAGGGTGGCCAGGCCCACAGATGCTGAAAGGAGACAAGGAACCCTGCACCCCCCAGAGGCGAGCGAGACAGAGCCTCCCCCAGAGTGGGAGCCTAGAATTTGGACTTGGAACCTTGAAAACTTCATGAGTGAATAAATATGTTTGTTCAAACATTCACCCTGATTGTATTTCTATTATAGCCCCGTTAGAAAATTAAGACACATCATTAGAAGAAAAATGATTCCACCCAGCAGGATCTGTAGTTCTGCTATTTATGGCGTCGACGGATGCTACAATTTCAGATTCTAAAATGTGTCACTTTCTGTACCGTTATTAATTTTTACACCCCAGCACAGAACAGATGCGTGGTTTAGAACAGACTCTGTTACACGCACATTGCCGCCAGTGGTTTCAGTGGTAGCAGTGCTAGAACAATGGTTACGTGAGCGTGTTCAACAGAAATTGTGTCTTCTGTTTCATCAGGTCTTAAAAAGAAAGTTAATTTTGGAGTCCTGTTCAGGGATCTCCGGCTCCTGTTCGCTGTGTCTGTCTATAGGCGTCTGTCGGCGAGTCCCACGTAGGGGCTGCCGCTGCCTTTCCCTGGAAATCACCTGATGCCGCTGCATGCCCTCGGTTCTGCCGTAGCAAATACCTGTGAGTAACAGACAATGAGTGCAAGCCGCACAACGTGTTTAACGCATCAAGCCTTCGCACTTGGCAAGTAATGCAAGCATCCATATTCAAAGTTTGGTGTTGGTGCCTCAGCTTCTGAGTCTCCACACAGCAGCAGGAGAGCTGCCTGGGCCCCATAGTCCTGGTCACACGTGAACCCACTGGTGCCTCCACTGCGGCAATCAGTCCCCCTGCAGACTTCCCTTCTGACACTGACATTAAAAAAAAATTTTAAACCTATTGTGGCAGTCATGTGCTTTTGTTAATTTTATAATTGAAATGTAGGGGTGGAATCTGGCCTATTAATCAGGAGAAAGCCATTGAGTAGCTGATGAGGCCTCTGTGTGGGCATGGCTTTCACCTGAGACTCCTGGGAAATCTCGCGATATTTCCCTCGTGAAGATGAGAAGCTAGGCAACACAGAATGGCGGTAGCTGGGAGGCTGGAGTAGCCAGTGGAGAGACCACACAGCTTAGCCCTGATGAAGACAGACCTCTGAAGCTGGAGTGGCATGCTGTTGATGGACCTGAGCCCTGGAAGCGAGGAGCCCTGGGGAGACCCCTGCCAGCACCAGAATTCTCCACCCACTGACCTGTGACTTCCTGAGTCAGAAGCAGGCTTTATAGACTGATTTGGGGCATATGGGTTATTATTGGACTTATGACTTTGCACTGGACTGGATTGGGATGCCTTCTTAGGGTCACATTTCTTTTGTATATAAACCCTTTCCTTATACCTATATGCGTTGTCTCTGAAATTTGTTCCTCTAGTCTACCCAGACTAATTCACCTATAAAGAAAGGGGAGAAAAATATTCAGAACTGGTAATTTTGTCCTTTGGGTCTGAGATGGTCAAAAGGAAACATCCTTAGAAGGTAGCTGGAAATAACTCATCCCTCTGGCTGACACAGCGTGGCTACTGGTCCCTCACAACGTCTCTGTGAGTGTCTTTCATTGTGAAACAAGACCGAAACATGTGCCCCACTTTCCATCTTTCGATGCTTGCTGCCTCCTGGCAGCCCAGAGGACAGCCACCCATGCCTGGCAGAGCAAGGCAGTCACACAGAGGGTAGGGCTGACCAACATGGTCTCAGTCTGACACCTGCTTCCACTCGCTTTGGCCAGGACAGGACCAGACAGTCAAGGGCTGTCTGATGACAGTGGCACTAAGCGGGTCTGAGGTTCCCGAGAGAGAACAGAATGCAAAGTCCCACATGATTGGTCTGATATGAAAAGAAAAAGACAGCTGCCATCCTATACAGAATTCATGCAGTGCACACTTGTGGTCTTGGGGAATTGTTCGACTCCCACGCTCGGAGACATGTGCAAGAGCTGACGTGGCCCATCACCACTTTTCTACAGTCGGGTCCATTTTGTGGAACTTCACAACATCAATCAACTCCTTAAAGATGCATTCATCTGAAGGTCAATGGCGAAGATACATTTGCACAACTTTTAATATCTACACATTGGTCTATTTCCTAAATAAACAGATCTTTGGAGAGATGAAACTATTTTGATAAAATATGAGTGACATGTGAGGGAAGTGCAGAGTGGGGATCCAAGGTCCATCTGTAGGCAACTGGACATGCCCTGAGAATAGACTGCGGGAGGGTACAAGGTAGTCAGGGTGCAGTGTAGCAACAATAAACATACAATGTTCCTCTAGTTCTTAAATGTTTCTCTCCGCACCGCCCCCCCCATGATCATGATCCCAATTCTACCTTACAAACCTGGCTGCACCAGAGGATGTGCACTGTTACAGATAGGAACTGGAAACACAGGGAATCCAGGACAGAAGAACCCATCAGGGCCAGTAGTGAGAAGGGTGATACTGAGAGAGTGGAGGGAAGGTGAGGTAGAAAGGGAAAACAGATTGCAAGGATCTATATATGGCCTCCTCCCTGGGGGACAGACAGTGGAGAAGTGGGTGAAAGGATATGTCAGGGTGTAAGATATGTCAAAATAATAATAATTTATAAATTATCAAGGGTTTATGGGGCAGGGGGGAGTGAGGAGAGAGAGAGAGAAGAAATGTGGAGCGGATACCAGGGGCTCAAGTAGAGAGCCAGTGTTTTGAGAACAATGAGTGAAACAGATGTACAAAAGTGTTTGACACAATGGCTGGATGTGTGGATTGTGATAAGAGCTGTATGAGTCCTCAGTAAAGTGATTTTAAAGAATAAGTGCCACGTTCTGATAAGGGTCCTTTGTTGCTTTCTAAGAATGTAAATTCAGAAACAAACTCATTGTTGCAAATTGGAGACGTGTTTTTCATGATGAATAAATATTGATCTGTGTCCTTTTACGCTGCCTAATCTCTCATTTGTTAGCATAGATAGAGGCATGCCAAGCACTGTGTCCCATGCAACAGATAATAAAAAACAAAACTCGCTTGACCTGTCAGTCAGAACTTTTCAGGTTGGATAAATATCAATGTTTCCAGTATTCTTACCCAGTTGCTACATTAGCATTATATTGTTATTACTCATGTTAGTGTTGCATTAACCATGAGCCAAATCTCATCTACATGGATGTCAAACACCATTTTTAAGCTATCGCTATAAATATCTTTGCTTACAAGACATGGGTCCTAACTCTGTGCACAGGGACTCTAAAAACTCAACCAAAATCACAGGCAGGGAGTCTCTATCAACCCTCACGGGCAGTGTAGGATTGCCCCTTTGGTTTGGGAGTGGACAGCCTCGTCGTGCTCCGAGCAATTGGCAGTTCACCGGCACTGTGCAGCGAACAAACAGCTTCATTGAATTCAGTTGCAATCATCCATTCATTTGGTTCCCTCACTGGGATTCCACGCATCACTGGGGACTTGATCGACTGGCACAATCCATCCTTGCCCAGTCACTGCTCGTGTTGGATCCAGTTGGGCACTAGAAGGCGGCAGATGTCAGAGTCACTCTCCGCTCTATGCTCTGGGAGACCTGCCACTGAGATGTAGTGTTTCAGTGACACAGGAGGGGACCATCGGCGCCAGATGCCAATGGAGGTGCTGACGTGACTGGGGTCTCAGGTGGCCTTTGTGAACCGAATGTCTGAGCAGCACACTTTTGGGCACTGGAGCTGGCGCCCATTTCACTCGTGTCCTGTCTGCGTGGCATCTCTGGGTCTTTGTCTTGGACAAGTGGTGCCCCTGTTTTCTCAGTGCCCTATAAGCACGTGTTGGCATTGTTCCTTGGGCAGTCTGACCCTTCTTAGGAGAACAGAAAATACTGTTGCAGAGTTCAGTGAGTGGGCATCTGGACTCGGGACACCAGCAGTCATGCTCTCCCAAAAGCCCTGGCTGCCCCTTGGCTGAAGCATGACTAGGTCCCCTGTGGCATCTTCACTTTGGCTCTGCCAGCCTCCGCTTAGGTGATGAGCAGGATCCGGCGCCGGCTTGATCTGCGATGACCCCACATTCACACCACTGCATCCACTCCTCACGTGTCTGCCTCCTGAGTTGTCACATTTATGATGATGGTCCAGAGTGTTCCACACAACGGTTGTGTGAACAGCGATGTGCAGCTGGCAGGAGGGCAGGCTGAGAAGTGAGACAAGAGGGACGCTGGCTGTGATGGGGAAGCGTGGGTGTCCCCCGGACTGAGGCACCCATCTCTCGCTTGGCGGGGATGTCATGATCCGCTTTGGCAGGTGTGTAATGTTGCCATCCTGCGTCTTGTGATCTGCTGTGTCACCCACCATCTTCATGTCGTCCTGCTGGCTCACAGAATGGCCGAGTCACCAGAGTGTGACCATGGTGAAACATGAGGCGTGGGTGTAATGACAGCTTCAGAAGGAGGACAGGGTCTCGATCATCTAACACTGTTATCACAGGAACTGCACGAGGGGACGGACAGTCTAGAGAATGAAACCTTCTTCTCTCAGAGAAGTTCAGAAATGGACAGACCCAGGGCCTGCATCGGGGACCCGGGGAACAGGGACAGCTGTGAGGACCGCGCAGGACCAGGCAGGGTTCCCGTCGATTGTGCACGGGGCAGCTGTGGTCGCAACCAACTCCACGGCTCCAATAGCAGCAACAACAACATCTCAAAGTAGGCCTAGAGGGTGGACAGGCCACAGGCTTTCCACAGCGAGGTCCTGGTGAACCAGGAGCTCCGCCAGGACGCTAGCCGAGGTGCTGATGGCCACGTCTGCCCCAAGCCACAGGCTTCCGCGCTCACCCAGCCTCCGGGCTGGCGGGCAGTGCCCTTTGCAAGGACTCTTCTCTGCTTACACCTTCATCCACCCTCACCAAGGAACTGGGATCCCCTCGCCGGGGATCCAAGTGGCTCCGCTCTGAGCGTCAAGAAAGAAAGTTAATAGAATTGCTAGCAGCACTTTGCAGGGGAGACTTCCCCCCTCCCTCTGTTTTTGGGTTACAGTAATTGCTGCCTGAACCTCAAAGGCTAAAGAATCGTTTTTCATCTCATGCATGAAGAATTTCCATCTGATTGATGACAGGGCAAGAGTCTTCCCTGACTCTCCGAGCCACACTAATTTGCAAGCTAAAACAATATTAGCAAATTGCTAATGGCCCATGAAACTGCAGGAGCGGCCTTTAAGCGGGTGCTCAGGACTCTGGGGCATGGAGAGCTGCTCAGCAAAGTCCCCGCCGAGGCGGCGAGCGGAGGGCTGTCCAGCCTTCGCTGGGGAGAGGCCATTGCAAAGCCACCACAGGACCATCGTTGGCTCCATGTGGCGGCCAGCGAGTGGTCACTGCTGCAGCTCCTGGGGCGGCATTTCCTTGGCAAGGGAGAGTGGCACTTTCCTGGGTGGGACAGCTGGGTGACACGTCACCATCTGCCGACAGACTGGACTGGGAGGAGAAGCCACACAGCCTGAGAGTCGATGGCCACGTGGCACTGGAGGGGCCCAGCCTAGTCCAGCAGTGCCCCTGGAACAGTGTAGCCTGGGCTCAGACAGAGTTGGGGCCCTGAATAAGTGCATCTGCCATCTCCGCGCCAACAAGAAATCAGAACCAGCAGCCACATGGGGACCTGGGTGCCAGGTGTTGGCCTGGGCTTCCTGGCAGTGCAGCGTGCAGCTGGGGAGCTGTGGTGCCAGGGCAGAATTCAGGCTAAGAGAAGTCCGGTTTCTTTAGGGTAGCAGGATCAAGAAATGGGGTATGCTGGAAGTCCTCAGACACCCTTCAAGCCTGGACCTGAACCCACCCCAGAGACAGCTTTCAGCCAAATCATCGGGATGTGTTTGGTGCTGTCCAGGGTCCTGACCTGCAGCCACCGTGTGTCCAACAGAGCGAGGCTCCATCCAGTCCTGCATCGTCCTCTCCATCCTCCTTGTCTGAGCCCATTGCTGCCCCCGGTATGTCCCTCTGTCTCACTGGAGTCTTCCTCTTTCTCACTGACCCACTGCTTAGCCAAAGGAGCGCCGGACCACACACCATAAGGCCGGAGGTTCAAGCCCACCCGCCACTCCAGAGGGAGAGAAATGAGGCTGATTGTGGTTGCCTTGGAATCCATTGCTGCAACCCAGGTGCCACGCAGGAGTCTCCCTCCTACCCTCTGCCTCCCACCCTATCAAGCATGTTGTCATGCTCCAGCGTCTGCTCCTCCTGGTCACGTGTCAAAGAGCATGAGGCCAGACCTCCCCGTTCTGCGGCTAAGGAATGTTCTGGTTGTATGTCTTTTCGAGACAGATCTGTTCCTTCATTCTTCTGGCACTCCTAGCACCTGGTGTTCATCTCTGACAGCATCAACCAGAGGCATCTCTTGATTCTGCTTCCATGCCACATGTCCAGCTTCCACGTGAAGCATCCAACACTGGGACCTGGCTGCGGTGGCCCTCCGACCTCGAGGTGACAGGCTGGATGCTCAGCACTCCATTGAGGTCTTGAAGAGCATGTCTTCCAGTGCCAGGAATCGTTCTTTCCCCAATTTCTGCTACTCTTGGTCTTGACTGTGGACCCAAGTAAGGGACATCCTTGGCACCGTTGATTCCCCTCTGTGTCTCACGATGCTGTGGACAGGCGGGCCCGGTGGAGGGTGTGTGTGCTGCCTTTGTGCTGCACTGTGATTCAGCAGGGAAGTTCCGTCAGCGTGGGCCTTCATCAGCAAGTGCGTCACGTGCTCCCCCCCCTCCTCTTGTGCAAGCACCCTCGGGCCCTCCGCACATGGCCAGGTGCTGCTGGGCCTTCCTTCATGAGTCCCTGGAACAAGGACTAGAGGGCATTACCGGTGACAGCGGAGTCGACGACCTTGAACGACGACCTCCCAAATATGTCAGTGTCTGACTGTCATCCACAGGGTTCTCGGTGGCTGGATCTGGGCACTCGATGACCAGGCCTCTCTTCCCAGTCTGTCTCCATCTGCCCATCATCAGAACAAGACTGTCCCTCACTGACAGACGCGGGGGCTGCTCGGAGGTGAGCCGGGTGGCAATGGAGCCGCCAGGCTCTCCTGCCGTCCAGTATGTGCGGACTCAGAGTGACCCTGTAGGACTATCACTCTTTGTGGGGGCTAAAGAGGCCCATCTTTCTCCCATGGAGCCATGGGCGGTTTCAAACTGCCTGACCCGTGCATCCCCATGCAGCAGCGGAGGCACCTTGGTCTCCCACTGGACAAGGGAGAGTCCTACCACCTCTGCCTTCCTCTGAAGACGGAAGCTGTCCCTGCGACCTAACACTGACTCACAGAGGCCCCATCCATGTGGAGCGGGCCTCCTCAGGGCACACAGTGTGGCTGGCTTCTCAGGAAGACACTGCCAGGCCTGTGTCCCCAGGTGTCTGTGGTAAAGTTGGGTCCAGGTTTTCAGACAGTAACCACTAGCTAGCCAGCTCTGCCACCCAGGTGGAAGTCCCACAGCTGTTTGCCCTCCAGCCAGCTCTGACACGTGGCAACCCCATGTGTCTCTCTGCTGGGTTTGCAAACAAGACCACGGCTTTCTTCGCAGGGGCCTGAGGGATTGGAGGGGGTGGGGGAAGCGGACCCTCTGTTCGTTCACGTAACCACGAGCATGTTGACAGCTTCCACCAGCCAGGGAGTCCTATTAATACCTCAGAGGGGTAAAATCACTAATGTGCTACAACATCCTGTTTATATTTAAAAGCCTGATTACTGCATTACAATCATTTCACCCCCCAAAAGCATAGGTCAGCAGAAATTAACTTCAAGATCGATAACCTCAGGAGTGCGTGTAATTGAAATAAAAGCTTACTTCCACTGATCAGAAATTAGAGTTAATTTAGACAATGGCTGCGCTGTTACATTTTGACACACCAGGGCATGGCACAGGTGTGTGGTGCATGGCGACAGTGTGTGGGACCAGGGAGGGTCACCACCGGCAGCCCCTGTTGTGGGTGTGTACCTTGTTGTTCACAGGCCTTGGTCGTGTGTTGGTCACTGTCGTGTCCGCCCCCCGTCTTCCAACTGGGCAGTCTGGGCGGGGGCCTTGGGGAAGGGCTGTTAGGAGAAGGAGGCATGGGTTTGATGAGACAATGACAGTTATAGTGTCATGCTTGCACCTGGAAGTGTCAGGGCAGATAGAGGCCATGGGGCACTGCTGATGTGATACAGCATGGTCAGAGCTAAAGACCACGCTGGCCTCGTTCATATCATGGGAGCTGGCAGCCACTATGACCAGTCCACCTGGCAGCAGTGGTGTGCCCTTCTGCTTCCTCTGCAGGGGCTCCTTACCCAGCCCTCCCAGTGGGGCCCAGGGGCTTTCCGGGGTCATTGTCACAAGAAAACTGTGGTCCTTTCTTCCTCATCCTCGCCCAGCCAGAAGCTCCCCTGAATCCTGCCCCCAAGCGATGACCCTGCCTGTACAGTCCCCAAAGGTCATCTCGACAAGCTACCAGCCCAGCAGAGCCCCGGGAGGGGCTGGGTGGGCTATGCGGAGCTCACTAATCCATGAGAGGACGCTCACTGGGTGTCCTTCACCACACACAGCGAGGTGCAGCAGGAGGCAAAGGAAGGGGCAGGGAGGGATCCCGCACGTGCGGACATTGTCTGGGGGCCTGGTCTGTGCCTCACTGGGGCTGCTCAGTGGGGCCGGGTGGGTTCTGATGCAGCGTGACCCCGTGTGCAGCAGAGCTAAACACCGCCCGGTCCTGCACCATCCTCACAACAGCCCTCGTGTGTCTGTCCATCTGTCTTCCTCTCTTTCACTAACTCTCTGATCTGCCAAGCATCTCCTGCCCTGGGGGGAGGGGGGTGTCCCATCGCTGGCGCTCTCTCTGACAGTGGCCGTCCTCTGTTGGTGAGGTCCTGTGTATCTGACGATGTTCCACGGGTGTCCATACGGTTTTCAGTGGGGAAGTCCTTTGGAGTGGCCAGCCTTGTCCGCATTCATCATCTGCTCTGGATCTGGAAGCTCCACTGAAGCCTGCTCACGTTGAGTGACCTTGCAGACACACGGCATGCTGATGACATCACCCCAGCGCGCAGCAGCGCACAGGCCACCAAGTAAGGCAAGCCGAGAGACCAGTGGCGGTGTCCACGCACACACATAGTCTAGAAGGTAAAGTTCCAGAACACGCCATCATGCTCACGAACCACCTCCCCGCACGTGGCCCACAAGACAGCAATTCCGACAGGACGCGAGGATGCTGAGTCGCTTAAAATCGGCAAAGGTGTGCTGTGAAGTTATCGCCCTTGTGGTACTGATCATGGGTCAGAGGAACTGGAGTCTGTGAAGAAGCCTGTGGCGTCAGGATTGGAGGGAGGCTTATCAACAACCCGAGATATGCAGATGACACAGCCTGGCTCCAAGAAAGTCAGGAGGATGGGAAGGCCTTGCTGTGGGAAATCAAAGATTGCAGCCTCTCATGTGGATCATCATGTAAATAAAGCCCAAATCCTCCCAAGTGGGCCAATAGGTACCACCAGGACACACGGAGAAAGACTGAGGTGGTCAAGGCTTTCGTCTTGCTCACCTACCCCCCCAGCAATGCTCCTGCAAGCAGCAGTGAAGAGATCAAACGGTGCCCGCACTGGGTCCACCTGCTGCCCAGACCTCTTTAGCATATACTGAAGAGCGAGGGTGCTCCATGGAGGACTGCGATGGACTTGACTCAGCCACGGCATTGAGAAGCGCTTCCCACGCTCGTGAAAGTTGAGCACTGAATGCGGAAGACTGGAGAAGAAGAGATGCATTGGAATTGTGCTGAGAAGAATGTGGAGAGTGCCGGGGACTGTCAAAAGGACAGACCAATCTGATCAGAAGCAAGGATGGTGAGATTTTGGCTCATATACTTTGGGCATGTAGTCAGGAGAGACCAGTCCCTGGAGAAGGGCATCAGGCTTGGTAGAGTAGAGGGGCAATGAGGAAGAGAAAGTCCTCCACAGGACAGAGTGACACAGCATGGAGTGACACAGCGGGTGTCACAGGGGCTCAAAGACAGGAACAATCAGGAGGGTGGCCCAGGAGAGGGGATGCTTTGTTCTGTTGGACGCAGGGTGGAGTCACCTCACCCCTGTCTGGTGACACCCACAGTGTACCCACGTGAAAGCTGGCCGGAGGGTAGGGAAGGCTGGAGTTAAGCATTCGCCCCTTGGAATCCTGCTGCCTGAGAAGAATACGGAGCATTCTGCGGGCTGCCCGGGGAACAAATAAATCTGTCTGGGAGCAAGGGTTGCTGGAACACTCCTCAGGAGAGCACATGTTTTGAATGTGTCCTCGGTGAGGTTGAGGGTCCAGGGCGGGGGGGAGAGGGGGGGACACCATGCTGGGTAAGGCGGATAGCAAGGGGCAGAAGTAAGACCGTCCATGAGATGGGCCAACCCAGGGGCTGCCACAATGGGCACGGGCAGGGCACGGCAAGTGAGGACAGTTGGGAAGCAAGCAGTGTTTGGCTCTGCGGCTCGTGAGGCTGCAGAGTCTGAGCAGACCCAACCTGTCCGACAGCATCAGGAGAACAACAAATGGACTGGCCTCACGCGGGCCCCCACTTGCGGATGCAGGCCGTGTCTCCCAGCCCCGCACAGACCCTCTGCGCATCAGCAAAGGGAGGACCAGACGCACCGAAGTGAGAGAGCCGATTCCAAAAGCGTAATATTTAACTGCATTATTTTTAGCTTTTGATTCCGTTTGTTAAATTGGCCTTTAAAATTTTATTCCAGTTGACATTCTTACCATTGTGTAGAAAAATATAATTTCCCCACAGACTTGCTGCCACGAGATAAACCATTATTTTAATCTTTTCCAAACAGATAAACAAACACGCATACGTGCGCTGCTATAGATGAACACACGTGTGTGTATGTATATGATCTTCACCAATAGCACCCTCAAGATTTTAAGCATTAATTAGCGATGTTCCTGTCACCCCCTTTGAGTTTGCTGTTGCAAAGAGTTTGTCCATTTTCCTAATGGTCTCAAGGAGAAGTTAATGTAAATGGGGAGAGATGTTTGAAGAAATCCCTGAGCCTTCAGAAAGAAGCTTCCCAGATCCTTAGCTGCTGGGACACCCTGAGAAGCCACTTCTCCATCCTCTGTCGAGCTAATTTTCCAGTCAGAATGCAAATGAGTTTCCTCTCTCCATCCTCTTTCTTGGAGAAGTAAATGAATAAATCCAGTCTAAGCTTTCACTGGGGAGGGTTTGAATTGGTGTGTGCATTTTCCAGTCTCCTGGGTCTCTTCTGGACCATGACCACCACCCCACCCCACCCCCAATGGGCAAGGAGAGTTCCCAGAACTTGCCACCCAATGCTTGAACGCAGTCCTGCTCGAGGCTGCACTCTCACTGTTGACGCATTCTGGGGTTTCTCTCAAGCACCAGGTTTTCTTGTCATCCAAATTGCTATGTAGTTGGCCCCTCTGCTAGGCCAAGTTGACTCGAGAAATGAATCTATGTGGAAGAAAGAGCTAGCTTTCTACCAAGAAGTAATTACATGTCAAGAGAACATCCCAGTCCAGATCAAGTCCCCAAGTCCAAGAGTAGTCCACAGGCCCCTCTTTAGACTCAACGCAGCCGCATGCGACGACGCAGAGTGGAGTAAGATCACAGGCTGGTGGGTGCAGCGTCCTGTGACTCAATGGTGTGGAAACACAGCAGGTGTCGCGTAATGCTCTAGGCAAAGACAAGAAAGGCCACACCCACAATGAAACCCCATCAGGTTGTGCCCTGGCTGGCAGGATGAGCACCACACCTACGTGTTTCTACACCTTCAAGTTGACAAAAATCTTGCAATTTCCCCAGATCAGAGAAAATGTGTGCCCATGCGTGTATCCTTAACCTCCACGGAGTCCAGGCAGAGTGTGGGGTGCAGATGGAGGGAGTTTGGACGACACTGTCTGGAGGGGGCAGACCCTGGAAGAAGACATCGTGTTTGGTGAAGCAGAAGCTCATAGAAAAGGAAGAAGGCCATCGGGAGATGGCGACTGCGTGTTTGTGCAATGCCGGGCGCAGGCGAAGGAGCCATAATGAGGACGGTGTGGTCGGGTCCTCCTGCATCCTGTGTGACTCCACACCACCTGGTAACAGGAGATATGCTTGTGCATATCCATCATGTGCACTTGAGAAAGCCCCTAGGGATCACGGGAAATCACATTACTTTTTCATTCAATTCTCCTTCATATGTATACGCATATGTATATGCTTTACATATATAGCAATGTGTAATTGACATGTGGATACTTGACATACATGTCTCATTTATGTATCAGGGTTGGATCTTCTGCCATACTTTACTTCATGCTGAGAAATAATCCAAGAAGCTGGTTTATATGTCCAGTCACCTCACCTGCAGGTGAGAGTTGGCCATCACACACAGGAGACTGGAGGAGAAACGCGTTAGATTTGAAGTGCTGGGGAAGAATATTGAACATGGCCTGGACAGTCACAAGAACCAACAAATCAGTCTTGGATGGCGAGACTTGGTCTCACATACGTCGGACATGTCATCAGGAGAGAGCGGTCCCTGGAGAAGGACACCTGCTTGGTAAAGCAGAGGGGCAACCCAAGGAAGGCCCTTGACAGCAGGGATTGCCCCAGTGGCTACAATGAACTCAAATATGAGAGAACTTGTAAGTATACATACATGCATAGATGCAGCTGTAGACATAGGATGAGTGTGTGTGTGTGTCTGTCTGTCTGTCTGTCTGTGTGTATGTGTGTACACAAGCACTGGGTAAGTCAAAGAATACACCTAGATTTGCAATCACCTTTCCTGGATCCCCGAACCCCTATAGCCAGAGTTCCAGAGTGTGATCTGGGTGTGGTCTCTGCATGTGCTTGAAACCCCAGCCTACAATATTGCAGGATTAAAGGGTCTACTGTAAATATAGTTCTTGGGCCCCATTTGCTACAAGGGGTGCTGCCAACACACACTGACAGGGGATTTGGGTTTTAAACTTTTGTTTAATGTTGGAGGGAAGTGCTGCAGAGTAAAACGGGGGCCCAGGCCTGAGTGCCTTTCCTTATCTCCTGGACCTGGGGCCCTGGAATCCCCCGAAGTTCTGGGCCTGGCTTACGTGACTTCGTGCGTGAATCTAGTTGGCTCTCTCTGGTTTTCTCTCTGTATAGTTTACCTGCAGCTGCAAGGTCTTTGGAGGAGGCAGTTTTGCCACAAGGTGGCCTCTGGAGCGACACCGAGTCGGAGCTGAGCGAGGCTGATCCTTGGTCTTCAGTGTTGGACTGCAATGCCAAGGACAGAGGTTCAATCGCCTAAAGGCTCACCATCCCTGTTGCTGTCACTGTCCCCCTGGGACCACGCTGCGATGCAATGGACTCGCTGGGAGTAGGTTCGGCTGGTCCATGAAGCTCACCAGTGGAGTGCAGACATCACGTACTTGGCCAGGTGCTCACAGGTCATGGGTACAAGGGCACTCAGAGGCACCCTGGAGAAAAGACCCGGGCATATGCTTCTGAAGGATCAGAGTCAATAAAGCCCAGTGGAGCCCTGTCCACTCTGACACAGACGAGGTCACCTTGAGTGAGGACTGAGCTGATGGCAGGGGGGCGAGGAGTCCAGGGATTACTATTGCAGGCGTTCCCATGGAGCCGTTGTTAAGGTGAAGCATTCAGAGGAAGTCCTACTGAGAGCCATCCCATAAGGATATAGGGGTTCAAGGTGAGAGGTCTGAGCTGGTGACTGCTGGGTGGCCGTGGGAGCGAGGGTCTGAAAGAGCAGAAGCGTGGTCCTGACCCCAGATAGCCCTCAGCTCTTGAGAACCGGCTAGCTGGTCACAAGAAGATGGCGGTCTTGCACTTGACCTCATTAGATCTGACTGCAAAAGAGAGACTGCCCCGCTCACCCGTGAGCCTGTGACGTAACCAGTGGGGCAGGCGATGCCCTCTCTGAGTCCCTTGGGAAGAGTCAGGGACCTGGGCTTCAGGCTGAGGGTTTGGGAAGGCGGGAGTCACAAGGAAGATGGAGATTGGTCCCAGCGGGAAGGTGCGGTCAAGAACCGACCAAACTGAACCCTGTGAGTCCCCCTCTGCCCCAGGCAGAGGCTGACGTCCCATGGAATGCCAGGGACTTGGCCAGTGAAGCTCAGAGGAGGACCACAGCCCTGCACGGCCGGCCGCACCAGCTGCGTCTGCTGGCTGGTGTCCTAATTGGACCGATGCTGCCATGTTGCTGCTTTTCGGAAAGATGAGCTGGGCACAGAACAGCCTGGGGGACACGTCCCAAGCCACATGTCACCTATTTCTCATCTATTAGCTCCAACTAACAAGGCCACAGCAGCTGTACGGGGAAACACACCATCCACCCGGCCAGGTCCGCACTCACTGTCTCTGGCCACCAGCACCCTACCGTGACATTGTGACACAGGCGTCGGACATGCGGCTGCTCTCAGGAGACGTCACCCCATGCTGCATGCTAGCACTGGACAGTGGGAAACCCAGTCTGAAGGGCCGAGGGACGCATTCAGACTGTGGTGTTGGCCAAGACTGAGGGCACCGCGGGCTGCCAGTCACCTGGGCTACGGAGTCCCCGAAGCACAGCTGCAGAGTGCTCCTTGGTGAGACTTTCACCTGCTGTGAGTCAGGAAAAGACCAGGGTCCCTGCAAAAGGACTTTGTGTTCGACAACCTGGAGGATAGGTTCAGCGCAGCGAGACCCTTGCGGAAGCTGGAGGAGCGCAAGTCCAGTCGCATCTGACGATGAAGTTGGCACGGAGCTGGACTGGCTTTCCTGTGGGGAGGAGAAGGATGCTGGGAGCTGGGGCTCGCTCCATGTACAGCATGAGTGTGTGTGTGTGTGTGTGTGTGTGTGTGTGCATGCGTGCACGGTCATTGTTGCACCATCACATTCCGCCCCATTCAGTGCAGCCCTGTGTAAAACAGCCCCCGACCCAAACCCCCCTCTCGGCCATCTGTCCGTCTGAGCCCAGCCCAGCAGTCACAGAGTCCACGTATCTTCCTGCAGGCCCTCCTCCGTTTCTACGTACCCACCACTTGGCTCAAGGCACCCTGGTGATTCAGGGACTTAAGTGTTGGGCTGAAAGCCTGAAGCCACCTCTTCAAGTTCACCAGCAGCTCTTCAGAAGGAAGATGAGGCCACCTGATCCCCAAAAGATCTCCAGCCTCTCCGAACTCCACGGGGCAGTGGCACCCTGCCCCACCAAATCACTGTGCTCTCTCTCCACCTGCGGTGCTTAGATTTTGTGACAACTTGGAGCCGGATGGAGGTGGAGGGGTGGAGACCAACCTGTCCAACCGGTCACAGTCTGGTGAGGCCTCCTTGGCAGTGTGCCCTCTTTATAAGAGAGACACTGGAGATCGCTCTTTCACGCAGACATGGATGGTGGGAGCACCCTTTGCCTTCCTTCTTTGCTGGGTTCTGTGTCCCCACCTGGGCGTGGTCGGCCCCCTGCCAAGTCCCACCAACCTTGGACCCACACAACTCTGCCCCAGTACCTCGTGGTCCCCCGTTCCCTGCTTCACTGTTCTGTGCCACCGTCCTGTAACCTAATGAGAAGAAAGAGGGGTCTGGCCAACCTCGGACCCAGGGACACCTTCTGGATATAAAACCACTTCTTGATAGAAAGTTCCTTCTTAGACATAGATGAGCATCACTGGTTTTATTTCTCTAAACAACCCGGAACCATGTCCAGGGCAGCCCCACTACTCTTGACTCCGTGGTGCCTGCCGGCCATGCGTCCTCTGGGACATGTCCAGCCTCGCTTCTGGCAGGCCGCCGTGGGTCAGCCGATGCTCTCCATCCACACGGGGTGCAGACGCATCCGTGTTCCTTCAGGCTGCCTGATCACTGCTTTCTTTCCCTCGCACATGAGGTGCTTGAAAAGATCCCAGCGGGGCCCAGACGCCTCTTCGTGTCCTATCTTTCATTCGAGACACTTCAAAAAGACTGTTTGCAGGAGAGGTGACTGATGCACAACGTGTTTGATCTCTTGACGGCTTCCCCTGACTGCAGACCTGAGTGAAATGAAATCCTTGACGACGTCCACCTTTCCTCCTTTATCATAATTAGTTATCGATCCTGTTGTGGAGGTATGTGGCTCTCTCTTTGGTGAAGCGCGTGCTGAAGGCCATAGTCTTTGACCTCCAATAGTAACTGCTTTGACCCTTTTTTGTCTTCAGCAGCAAGGGTGTGTCACTTGCAGATTGCAGGTTCTTAAGAAGCCTATTCTGATCCAGATATGTCACTCTTCTTCATAGAATCCGGCATCTCTGGTGGCTTGCTCAGGGTACAGACTGAACAAGCCTGGTGAGGGATACAACCGCGATGCACACCTTTCCTGGTTCTGTTCACGCAACTGCCTCTTGATCCATGTCCAGTTTCCACGTGAGCCCAACAACATGCTCTGGGATTCCCAGTCATCGCAAGGCTCTCCATAGTGTGCTGTGAGCTATACCGTCGAATGCCTTTGAACAGAAGACACAAGCAGACATCTTTCTGGTATCCCACACCTTCAGCATCAGCAGTGATTGCTCATGGTCCATGTCCTCTTAGGAAGCTCCCTTGAGTTTGTGGCAGTTTCCTGGGGGTCGCTGCAGCAGCTGCTTTTGAATCATCCTCAGCAAAATTTCACTTGCATGTGATATGAATGATGTGGTTCAACAACTTCTGCATTTGTTGGGTCACCTTTCTTGGGTATGGACACCAATATGGGTCTCTGCCATTCATGTGGGTAGCTTCCTTCCAAAATTCTTCACCTGGAGGCATGAGTGCATCTAACATCGGAAATAGAAAATAGGAACGATTCCTATAGAATTAGAGACATATAGTGTTTAAATCCAAAATCAAATGCTAGAAAATCCATTATCACAGTCTTTTTTCAAATTTCACAAAGCTGTATTTGGAATAAAGGAATCCCCCATCATATCCCAATATGCTAACTTTATACTTTGGATCGAGACGCTGGCCATGAATGTCAAAGGTACTGTGGACTACAGGAAGGAAAAAGTGACCTGACTTCAAGGGAGGCCAGTCAGACTGCAGCTTGGAAGTGGAGAGGATAAGGCTTCATCTCATGTAGGCTGGACATGCCGTCAAGAGAGGCCGGTCCCTGAAACAGGATGTCATGCTTGGTAAAGGAGAAGAGGAAGACCCTCCTGGAGGTGGATTGACACAATGGATGCCCACATAGCCATTGTGAGTGTGACTCTGACCAGCTCTTGTTTTAGTCTCTTGTACACAGGGTCCCCATGAGTCAGAGTGACCTGAGAGCACCTAACAAAACAACGACGCTATGCTGACCTATGTGACTATAATATCTGGTTAAAGAGAAACACGTGATTGTGGCAATAAGTTTTTAAAAGTTTGGTGATCGTCAGCATCACCTCTGGCCAAGCAGAGAGTGTTGTCACAAAACCCTAGGCAGAGTGGCATTGTATACGAGCCCTGGTAGCATTGGGTATTCAGTCACGGCTCAAAGAGGTAGCCGTGGAAACCACCAGTTGCTCTCTGGAGAAAGATGTGAAAACCCTGGAGGGTAGTGTCCTGTCATCACTGTGGCAGTCAAGCTCCGTGTCTTGAATACGATCACAGAATATGGTCCAGCAGATGTGCTCAGCTCCGCGTGTGTGCCCAAAACAGAAATGAAAAGGCCAAAGCACTTAAGATTTTGGTCCCAAATATAATTTTAAGAAAACATGACCCTGAGTAAGGAAAGAGTCTTCTTTTTCCAAATTGTTGGATCATTACAGGTTCTTGCCGTAACTTTTTTTTTAAGTATCAGCCTGTCAGCTTCTTTTTAAATAAATTGAATTTTTCATTTGCATAAATCAATTTGGTGAGAATAATTATCTGGCAAATATCCCATTCTCCAATCAACAAATATGCCAACTGCTTTCTCACATTTAAATCTTGTTTAACGTCACTCAATACAGTTTCTTAGCTCTTGGTGTAGACATTTGGACAGTTTTCATTGAATTTAACCCTCAGCGTTTGGGGTTGTTCCGAGACTGCCATAGATGGTGGCAAGGAGATGCAGGGAGCCTGTCAGATAAGCATTGGGCTGCTAACCGCAAGGTCAGCACATCAAACCTACCAGTCAGTGCTGCAAACAATAACTCTGCAATGGCTTATTGTGGCTGTGGAGGGTGGGTGGGAAGTGGGGGCATTTGGAGGGCAAGCAATGAATGTGGGAGAGAGGGAGGGAGTATTAGACCTGATTACAATGTGTATATACAGCTCATTTTAAAAATATGATATATGAATAGGATATCAAAAAGAAAAGAAAGGAATCTTGACCAAAGGTGACCACGGTTGAAGGAGAAAGAGCTGCTGCTCAGGTGTCATTGAGTTTATGTCAATGGTGATGGCATAATTTGAAAAAGGATATCAATCATGATTGTGCAACAAGAAGGGCTCATCATCGGCACTGAATTATACATAGAGAAGTTGTTGACTCAGAGACTGCTTTGTTGTGTATATTTTTGCCACAATTAGAAAAAAATAATTGCATGAGTAGCCAGCACAAGAAAGAAAAATGTAAAGCAACTCTTCTTGATATGATTGAATTATTGGATTGTGTGACATGTGGATGAAGTTCTAGGATGAGTGTTTTAAATAAGCCTCGCTGTCTCAGAAACCCTATGTAAGACAACGATGGCTCATCAACTTGATGGAGAGGGGTGACTGGGTGGTGCTGGGCAGGCGTGGGCTGCTCGCTGGGCGGCCCCCTCTCTCCGAGGGAAGGCACGAGGGGTTTCCTCTAAGATGTGCAGTCTCAGCGGCCCTCTAAGGGATGGTTGTGAGCTGGAGTCAATTCGACATCACCTCAAAACAAGATGGGGCAGAATTGATCCAACGGCCAGGGGGTGGGGGGGTGGAATGGATTTATTTTGAATTATTCCCCCAATTGGTTACTGTGGGTGTACAGCTAAGCCAGCCGACTTCCATCAAGTCCCTTCTGAGTCAGAGCAATCCTCTGTGGGGTTTCTGAGCCTGTCAACCTTTAGAGAAACAGACAGCCTCATCTCTCTCCCATGTAGCAGATGGTGGATCCAAACCATCAACCTCAAGGCACAGACATATCGCTGAGTAGGGCACGTTGGCTTTGCACGTTCCTGCAATGTCAACAGCTTTGCTTTGATCCTTGAGGATTTTAGGCAGAGACAATGACATCATTTGCAAACCAAGACAGTGACCTAGCTTCCTGTCCATCTAAATGCCTCTTGCTCCTTCCCCTACTTTGATGCCTCCCTGTCTGGGCGGCCAGAACACTGTGCAATGGACGGGGTGGACATGAGCATCTGTGCTTTCTTCCCAATCTCAGCAATCTTCCTAATCCACGACATCAAGGCACAAAGCAGGGGGGTTGAGACACAACCTTTTGGCAGATGACTTTTAGTCTATCCTACTTTGCGGAGTTTGTATCTCAGGTAAGGGTTCTTCTTTTTCCATTGTTTTCCTGCATCTACGAAGAAGAAGTTAGAAAGTGGCCTCTCCTTTACTCTGTGCTTGACCTGTGCACCACCAAATGCGGGTCCGGCTTGCACCCCTGGGTAAGTCTCGCTGGGCCAGGCATGTGATGACCACATGTTTTCCCGTGAATTCCTCCATCTGGGTTCTTGAGGACTGGTGGCCTGTCCTTGTCCTTGCTCAGGTGTGTACCAGGTAATTAAAAAATAAATATTTGATACTCCCACCACCAGAGAGCAGTGATACCCAAAAAACAAAATAATAATAAATAAATAAATATTTGAAGTGTTACCTCCTCTTCCGCCTTCTGGAAGAGTGGTGTAGAATTCCTGCTATCTCTTCCTGCTTGATTTTGCTTTTTTCCTAGTTTGGAATTCACCAATGAAATCA